>JAVTVY010001972.1:0-33271 GCA_036873755.1 Hanleya hanleyi | reverse complement strand
AATTGACAGAATTAACAAATTACAAAAACGAGCAGCTAAAACTATACTCAACGCGCACTATGTAACACCATCAGCAGAACTTTTTAAGGAACTCAACTGGATCAGTGTATTAGACAGGATATATTATCAAAAAGCTGTACTTATGTATAAAATTATCCACAATCTTTGTCCTCCTTATCTGAACAGTTTGTTCAGATATGTTGGGGAGGTAACATCAAGGCATCTAAGATCAACAGAAAATAATGATCTGTTTGTTCCCAAGCCAAAATCAAATATGCTGACAAGAAGCTTGAGCTACACAGGAGCCAAAATATGGAATTCGCTGGACAAGAAGCTAAGAGAGTCTCCCTCGGCTGGAGCCTTCAAACATCGACTGATAAAAATTCTTCAGGCAAAAAGCATAAGTTAACTGGATGCCATGATGTTAGATATATTATTATGTGTTTGATGTATACTTTGAATTTGGTTGAACTGTTTTCATATATATATTTAATGTACATTGTTTGATTGTTTGTTAGAGGGCCTCTGGGAAGAACAGTTTACACAACTGACAGAGTAAATACTTGTATTTGTTACCCTCAGAAAATAAAGTAATATATATATATATATATACCCCTGGACCGAACCGTGGTGATCAGGAGGACTCTTCTATAGCAATCGTTTATAGGATGTTCCGCATGTATATGTTCTGTTTCCTATAACTTCACAGTACAGTTGATCTCCAAATTGCCATAATTCCACGCAGTGGAACGTGAAAAAAACTATGGATATCGCGGTTAAATATCGAACAATGCAAGCAATACCATGAACCATGCTTCCTCATCCGTCATCCGGAAAATTGGTTTCAGACTTCCTTAATTTGAAATTTATTGTTTTTTTCTCTCTGATAAATATTAAAGTGAGATGACATTTCTGAAGGAGAAAGCCTCGTGAAATAGAGTACTCTATAATCGCCTGAACAATCAACATAAAGTGGTACCCTGTCCGTTATGACATGTATTGTCAATTTGCTCTATTAACCGACGTCTTCTGGAGGAGGATAAGGATATCATAGGTAATATAGAGAATGGACAATACTCCATTCACTATTCTCTCCATTTGAAGATTGCTTTATTCACACACAGATATAATGTCCTTATTATCTGCACATACCAAATTCAGAAAATAACACAAATAATGGAGTAACGGCTTGTTTCTGTCATCTTGTTCGATCTGAAGGCGTTTAATAAGAGAAAGCTGACAGGTTTCGTACAATTTCGGTTGGGCTGGAGGCAATTCGCACTTTGTTGGCTGCACATCAGCGGACGCGAAATTGGGCAGTCGAAATCTGATTAAACACACTTTGGAACACGAGGAACGAGGCATAGTATTCTAGTCCCGATGCTTTTAGAGAATCAACAAACTGTCATTAAGTTTACCAGCTTCGCTGCGCTTTCATGGTGTTTAATTCAATCTTGCTTCGAAAATGGCATCAAGATAACTTTTTTAACTGAAGCGTTTATGTCTGGCAATGGGACCTTGAATATTTTGTAATTTGTTATTTTTTCTGGTACCTCAGTAAGGATTCAGTAATTGGCCTCATGTAGAATTCCCGATTGATTGTGGCGTCTGGACATCAAGGTATTCTACAAGGTCTGTCAACTTACACATACTATACCGATAATGATTTTCTCCCACATTTGTTGATACGCTAAGAGATAAGATTTCGCAATTTTAACTGGGCTATTAAAATTGAAATACATGTAGATAATCATGTAGATGAAACTAAATGCGATTTTGTACTCAATCTGTAACAGTCTATACCACGGTCATTTAAAGGTATTTTAAACACTGGTATGGCCGCGGTATTGAAAATTATGGACGCGGAAATTCTTTAGTGGACGACTGCGGAATATTGAGTGTCAGACTGGTATTTCCGTATGTAATGGATAGGTAAAAAACTCCATAATTACGCTGATTAGGATTAACTCCCTCTGTACCGGCATTTTTAACAGTTCCAGGCTGGTATCAAAACTGTCAGGAACATGAATGAAGCGAAGATATACTTATCATCGCCTACGCGGTTTCAAAGACGATACTCCAAGCTTTCGAACAATATATAATATGATGAAAATACTTGTCTAGAAATAATTCATTTCTCCATGTCAATGATAGGCAATTATTAAACTATATTTCTATCGGTACAATTGTACCGATACGGTACAGAGAGGGTTAATGTCAGCCGCGGAGAATGCGCGATCATGGTCCAACGAATGGCGCATGAACTGTGGTAACCAATCCGGCTGTTGGAATTATCAGCCAATAGGAGTGGAATTTTAATTCAGTCCGTATCGGCAACGAATGCTGGCCGTAAGCTCTCTACTGTATAGAGATACAGGGGAGACAACCCTTCTAAAGTGTC
Organism: Hanleya hanleyi; assembly: GCA_036873755.1. Classification (NCBI taxonomy): domain Eukaryota; kingdom Metazoa; phylum Mollusca; class Polyplacophora; order Lepidopleurida; family Hanleyidae; genus Hanleya; species Hanleya hanleyi. The sequence goes on along the minus strand of JAVTVY010001972.1, from coordinate 30,870 downwards.
TAAATTTCCCGGATTTCCAATTTGGGTGTCAAGTCCGATATATATTTTCAAAAGTTGCCTAGAACTATCACAGTTTTTCAATTTTGTGACTTGAAGCGGAGCAACAAAACACGCTGATCAAGACGATGTATTGCGTGTGCATGGATATTTTACTTTATCTATGTGATGTATTTGAAACTGGATTCAGGAATAAGTAATAAATACATGTAGTATTCGGAAGAAATGCGGTTGTATAGTAGAGACTGACCACGAAAGTGAATTGGTGCACTTTTGGCACAACGCGGTTTATACAGAAAGAACGTTCACAGCAGAAGTACAAAAACACTCAAGACGTTTCTAGTGGTTCGATTTTGCACGTAAACTTATTTGGCTTAAATGTCCCTTTCAGCCTCCTACGAAACTCTTCCCATAACACAACGAAAACAAGATAAAGAAAACTGAAATTTCCTGACTTCATAGCTTATTTTATTTAGGTCATTCCAACAAATGTACATAGTCTTAAGCGTAAAGTATCCTGAATAAATCAAAAAGGCGACCGTGACGGTCTCAAGTGTTGCGTTGTCAATGTTTTCGGCCATTTTGTGAAATTTGTGAAAGGATGTGGGATGTTTACCTGCGAAAAACTCCTTTGTCTGTATCGGTAATGAAGCCGATATTTTATTCGATTCAAAACTTGCCAAATTATGCTGTTTTTTTTATGTATACATACTGAAACATCAGTTGCATAAAAATGCATTGATGACTTATCGAAATGGGCTTCTTGGCCTATTGGCATTTTTGAAGCATTTATCATTCAATTGTAAGAATAATATGACAGCTCGAATCAAAACCGTTTGGAAATGGTACCCAAGAGACGTAAACAGGTGGGATACAGGAACAAATCTTGATAATACGTAACTTTGCTATTATTAATGAATAATTTATTATACTGCTTAATAGGCAGATTAGTCCAATAACAACATTTCTATGACAACTAAAATACATCTACCCAGTTTTCGGCAAAGTAGAATGAATATCTGTAGTGGAACATTTCGACCGCCATTGAAAATTTTTGCTCCTATACCCCCAATAGCCATATAACATCGTGGTACAGATGGAAATTTTCTAGCCTACCAGACTACAACGGAAAAGGACGGAATTTTGAATTTGGAATCTGTCATATGTTAATGAATTTCGAAACAAAAGGTTTTATAGAGCTCTAGACTTGCACTCATTTAAATCACTAGATTCGACAATAAAAACATCATGATATCTTTCCTGCACCATTAAAACTGGTGACCACATTTAACTTGCACGAATCCAGATCAAGATTGTGTTTATATGGTCTTACCCCATCCTTGCTTAAATTTTGGGGTTAATACTTTTAATAATAGTGTTAATATCTTCATAATGTAATGTTAGTACGGATTGTCGCTTAAGGACACAGAGCCTTATACAGCCTTGCACTCATTTAAATGTTTTACTTAATGTCGCATCTGACATCACTTGAGACAAATGAACCATTTCGGCAGAATATGATCCAAATCACTGGGTGTTTATTCTCGGTAAAATGCGACTTTATCTATAGAATTACGCTCAATGTGTGACAGGATGTTCGTTATATCGGCTTATTAAACAGACTACATTGGACACATGATGCAAAAGCTTTGACACGATATCCGAAAGGTACATGCACCTTATTAAAGCCAGTATCCATCTGACGTTGGGAAAACAAAGTGCGCCAGCGTTTTGAAAACTTTAAAATAGTTTCCACAAACATCGAGTTAATTGCTTCACACCCTTATACATTGTGTACTTAAACATCAGAAGAACTGTCGCCGCGTCATGTATCCATCACACGCTATGGTTGTTCTCCAAGGGCGTGTTCCTCGTCTTGGCCGCTTTGTCAATATTGGACAGGTCATTTATTATATAATATGATCTCATATCAAGCAATAACCTTTGGTCCAATGCTACTCCGCTGTCTCACGGCTGAACATTGCAATAAGAATATCTGTCTGGGGATCTGAGATTATCACCGATAACTCATATCATCGTTTTGGCATCCACTTGAAGGCAGTCACATCTGACTCCGGGCTAGACTAAATGGTCTCTCAAACATTATTGGCCACATTTATTGAAATGACTCATGTGAAAAACAGAACGTCTCCTCCAGGTCGGAGGAATGGTTCCGCTGGACGGGATTGTCACTTTAGTATCAACAACTAAGCAGAAGTATGTGCATATGCCGCTTGACATCACCCAAAAATATTTCTTTGGCAGACAGGCAATATCTTTGGCGGATAAGCGGATATTGCTAATCTATAAAATGGGAAGGTTTAACTCCAGGAACGAATTGTGGTTGAAGGAGTTTTGTGAGAGATTGCTGCCACGGATGCTTCAAGAAAATTTTCCTAACCACTTTAAACATTGTTCTTAAAAAAGCAATCGGTAGTCCAAATTGAACATCATATTTATACCTAATCCCTATCAAGCACTGCTTTTTTTCTTGGAGTGGGGTAAGTATATTTTTACTTAAGCAAGAAAAAAGTAATAATTTTTCTTAAAACAAGATTTTTTAAAGAAAAATTCTTACTGTTTTTCTTGTTTAAGTAAAATATATTTAACCCACTCCAAATTTTACTTAAACAAGAAAAAAAATCTTAAAATTTAACTTATTTTGTGTAAAATTATAAATTTCAACAAAATTTTAGGGCATTATCTTAAATAAGTAGGGTATTTTTGGCAGTGAAATTGTCCGCTGCTCCCATACTGAAACTACGATTCTACGGCAAAAGAGGCGGTTACAACTTTGAAATGGTCAGATGTCTCTTTCTGGAGGGTAACGTCACAGAAAGATTTGCATATGGTATATACTTACCTCGCCTATGATTATTGCTAGATGTTTTGTGATGATTTCAATCAACGCCGTAAGAAGTTTTTGTAGAAAGTGACTCAACAATGTTATATACATCTAACCATGGTAACCAAGCCCCTTCATTCCAAGTTTCTTAAATGAACTGATAATATCACACAATGATAGTAAATACGATCGCAGTGTCCTTAATATTTGACGCTATGTTTCTTAAGTTGTGTATACCGTGTATTAAAGTACGCGTGATGTTTTTTTTATGAACAGCCACCATGAAATGTTGACTGGGATACAATAACAGTAAGAAAGGACATAGAATGCATCTGGGGGAACCTTTACGGAAGCCCTATGACTGGTTGGATTTTATTCCAGTTTTGTCCACGGACCAGTGCAAATTACAGATATCGTTTTTGAAAATTTCATTTGACCAATCAAAAGCTCTAAAGCTGTAGGAGGTACCGTGATGCACTGTTGCTTCTATAAAGCTCCATTAACCCTACCTGGCACTGTTAATTTTTTGCTCCTACCTCCCGAACGATACAAATTTGAGAGCTGACACTTCGTGACTTTGTAGTTTATCATATTGGGGTCATTCTGAACCTATTTGCATAAATCCCCAAGTAGGGTATCATGGTTAAATTCAAATGGCGACAAAGTGGGGTATCAGAAAAGTGATGAGGTTTTCCTTATTTTTCTTCACAATTCCTGCTCTTCTGTAAGAAAAAGTGGACAAATACTATTTTACTTCACATCAGATTATTATTTACTAATTGACCATGCGGTTTTTGCGAAGAAAACACATAACTAAAAAATTAGAAAAATCTGACCGAAAAATAGTCCAAAAATGCTTCTTTTGAAAATGGCACCACTGTGACGACTTGTTTTTACATTTTCTAATAGAGCTTGACTCAAATATACAGTCTGGTAAGTTTTGGCACTCTAGCCTTAAGGACAGCGAAAATATATAGCGGTGGGAGGGGCACTTCCCGAAATTGCATTTGAATAAAGAATAGCGAGTTTTTGGTTCGATGAAATAGGATACAGGCGGATGAGTAATGTTTACCGATCTACTTTCCAAGGTATCATATATGCTGACGATTTACATGATAAGCAAATAGCATGACAAGTCTCCAGATCTGATGCGATCAATTATTTCAGTATTGTTCGCATCAAGGCACAGTCCGCTTGAATGGGGTTCAACACATCGATTGAAATGCATGAACATGATATAGTGAGGATGTAATTAAAATGATAACAAAAAAGTGATTCCGTGCTCGAATAGGCTCATTTGTTGTTTTGGTAAATAATGCGGGCAAAATCGTTTTTCTCAAGAAACGGTTCGGGCTTATTGATTTATGAACCAATTATCTTATACTGGGTGCGAACATTGTATTGATTATCTCTATCAAGTGTTCGTTGTTTTTGTGCGATGTGCTCAGAACAACTGGAGAAGCTGCAGTGGAATTAATAATGGATAGAGACTGATAAATTGAATAATGATTTTTAATAATGTAATTGCTCAATAACTCTATGGGCGTTGTCAAGTAAAAGTAAATAACACTATTTACGTCACTGAACTGAATTATAGGCACTATGTTCTAGAGAGTATAACCCTACCTGGCCTTAGGGGGGGGGGGGAATGGCCCCCTTTACCAAACTTCTGTGCCTTCTCCGGAACAACAAAAACTAGAGAGCTGATATTTCGTGACTTTATAGTTTTTCATATTGGAGTCATTTTGAGCCTATCTGCATAACCCACCGAGCAGGGTATCATGGGTAAATTCAAGATGGCGGCCACGTGGGGTACCAGAAAACATATGTTTTCGTCATATTTCTTCTAAATTTCTGCTTTTGAAATGTGGGCAAAAAGTATTTTATTTTACATCACAGTAATATTAACTAATTCATCATGCAGTTTTTGTGGAAAAATTGTATAAATAAAAAAATCGGAAAATCTGACCAAAAAATCGACCAAAAATGCCGTTTTTGAAAATGACATCAATATGAAGTCATCAAAGCGGTCATCTTTGATTTTTTAACATTTTCTGGTAGAGGTTGAACCAAGGGTATAGTGTGGTAAGTTTCAGCTCCCTAGCTCAAGGGGTAAGAAAAATAATTGGGGTAGGGTCATTCCACCCCCCCCCCCGCCCCAGGCCACAACAAGTTCCAAAAAGCTCAGGCCAGATAGGGTTAAAACATGCAAATTGAATCATCACTTACAGCGTTTAAAAAGTGATTTTTTTTCTGAAAATATCTATGGAAATATTTTGGAATTGAAAACAAATATTTGTAACCAAATCGTAGTCAGTCGATGTTTCTTGGTATGCTGCGTTTCGACGTCCAAAGCATCGGGCTAGTTTCATCTTTTTTTTTCCAGACAAGTCCCAATTGCTCCAAATATATCATAGGAACACACCTTAATACACCGTCCATATCTTTCGACGGTGGATTAAATTGAAGTTAAATAGTAGCTCGCACTGACCTTCCCAGGAATCGGCATACATTAGTTAAATGTCATTTGAAACGTTTACTTCAGCCATGTTGTGGCCCAGTCTATATTACTACCAAACATAATAAATGGAAATTGCTGACCGAAAATCCATGTGATAAGCACGAAATATTGACGACAAAGAAAACTAAACAAATAATGTTTCTATCTTCATTCTACGGGATGTCCATGTGGAAAATTTATATTTTAGGGCAAGGACGTAACCCGCGCCTTATAATTCATAACCTTTCCCGCACGGACAACCCATAAAATACTGATTTACGGACACCCACAGGAAATTTTTTTTCTATTCTGTTATTCTACGTAAACACACTTTTCAAATGTTAGTTAGAGAAAAACAAATAACAGAATTAGGGTGGGAATGGTGACCATTTCACTCATGAATACAAAATTCCGCAAATGCAGTTAGCAAAGCACCAGGAAAATCATATCTCAATGGGTGTCGGGACTATGCGGTTTGTTAAACAGGGAATTCGATGTGCTATACACCGAAACCACGATCCATTATCGAATGATATTTCAAGGACTGTATTCGCGATATCGTAGGCGCTTGCAATGAATATTAGAACATGAACATATGTTTTCTGATTTGCAATGCTAGGCTTGGTACACACCACCAAGTTTTTCAGGTACAGTTTTCATGTATCCGTGTGAACGACTGTCCACGATTTTCTGAAAATTCCTCGGTTGTCCTGTTTCTTAGATCGTGTGTACGAGTAACCAGTTTTATTTGCTTGCAGCACTTGACCATATCAGTTTATACTCGAGTATAGAATGATATCGCTGCCTTTTGCAACCGGGAACTTCTTTTCATATCGCCTGTTAAACTGAAAATCTGGGGCAATCTGACAAATAAATCATGGTACTTAGTCTGGTTCTTGTACTTGTAATCCATAGATTGGTTATGATTGGCAATTTTTTTTTGCCACAATGACTGAAACACATACTTATTTAAGTAACGTGCACCTACGTATGACAACAATCAATGATGTTATATTAATCACCCTTTTGTGGAAATAATTCAAATTTAGCAATATTTCTGTATTCGATGAATTGTTTTAACAATATATCAATTAGCTTGTTTCACATCTCTCTGGCGACCAGATGATGACCCAAGCGTAACGAAATTCTACAACATATGCGTTATTGGTGAATTAAGATGGCATGTGATGTCGAATTAGCGAACATTTGTGTAAGCACTAAGTAGCATTCTTCTTGTAAATATACATTTTTTATATCAGTTGCGGTGTAAAAGTAACATATCGCGTGCAAAAGATTGTCCATAGATCATCCTTGGGAATCTCGGAATTGCTAGACTTCATGTACGACATCAAAGTAGAATGTGGAAAGTTTAACCGCAGAGTCGGACAATATACATCACCAACACCGTACGTGTAGTACAGGCATTTCCTAGCGATGAGTACTTGAGACAAGAGGTCCAGGGTAATGGTCGTATAAGAATCATTATCATGCCACACTAAAACCAGAAAAAGAAGGTTGTGTATATTTCACGGTGTGCCAATTATCTGCAAATTACCACTTAGTTCGGCTGAAATAGTAACTACAACGATTTTATTGTTAAAGTGAACGTAAAGGCTGAGGCAACATGCACTCTGTGGGAAAGAGCTACATTGAAATACTGAAATAGCAGCAACAAATATTTGTGGGGATTTTTTTGCACCGAGTACGAACGAAATTATCTCCGTTGTATTATTGTTCCCCGGCTGCCGCCATGCTGGCTATCTCACTCAGAGCAGTGACGTTGTATCACCTTGGAGCTCTTTATTCGTGGAGTTAGAAAGCGCAGAAAGCATGTAAACATAGCGACGCACGAGGAGGCTAGCCTGACTTCAAGTTCTGACGAAGAGACATATGAGGGTTTACAGGGTTACCAGTTTGAACCAAAACGCTCCGATGTCGACGAAAGTAGTGAGTAGTTCATCGAACGTTTCAGGTCAGTAAACACTTGCTGGAGACACGCAACACAATCAAAACACGCTTGAAACAGCCGAGCTCTCCACCACCGCAATTACAATTCGTGCTACAGCGATGCCAAAACAAAGTGATACTACGTCACAGGAAAATATCACGTGCTCCGTACAAGCGTTTTCATTGGCGCAAGGCTAATCAATAAACTGATATGGCCGACTCCAGTCGCTCGTTGCATCAGTCAATAATTCCCGTTTTTGGAATTTTTTTTTTGGAAGGGAAAAAATCACAAAAAATATTTGTTGCTGCCAAATGATACTTTTAATATAGTTCTTCCACACAGTGCGTGTGTTGTCGCAGCCTTTACGTTCACTTTAACTTATTTTCATTGATGTTTTTGTAATCTATCTGTGTGCTAAACCATAGCGTAGACGGTCAGTCGTCTCTCGATGTATCGATTACGCGCTTTGGAGAAGAACCTTAAGATTGCTAATTGTGTCTCCGCTAAAAAGCTTCGGTCTCTTAGTAGTGTATATAGGAGATGACATTTATTCGATTATATTTCCCACATAAAGCAATACTTTATGGCATACTCTACTTCGCTCAGCATGTGTAGTTTAAAATCATATAGGATCACTAATAGCTCCTCTCGTCGTTTCGCAAGCTGGCTTCTAAGAAGTCTTGCGTGAAACAGCTAGAATTCGGCGAATGTATTATTAACATTATTAGCCTAGTTTATTCGTCTTCCTTCTATCAAGGAGGAAATATACATATTGAAATGTTGAAAAGACAACTTTGCTTGACCAATGAGTATCACTAATCTATCAGCTGGGATTAACACATACAATAAAGCGAAATATATCTTTAGCTGCTTATATGTCGCTGAAAGACACCCGGTGAACTTCTCTAGTTCGGAAGAGACTATCTGTGTGTGTGCTGATAGCTAAACGTACATTTGAATAGGAGAAGTGGTCTCGAACAGCACACCTGTGATCAAGGTGAGTACATTTTGCTTACATGCATTTATTTCGGGAGAGTTGTACAATAAACCCGAGATGATTAACATGCTTTAAAGACATCTGCTGAGTTTCCAGCATTAAACTATGTGGACTGAACGATTTGGGGAGCTCTACAGTCCGAGAAGGGCTGATTTGCCGCCATCTCAACATATTTTCGTTATCCTTGACACCAGGGTGCTGAAACTTGCCACACTATATCCTTGGGTTAAGCTCTACCAGAAAATGTAACAAATTCTCAGAGGGCTGCAATGATGACGTCCTGGTGATTTTTTCGATTTTTGTTCTCATTGATGCAATATCTTTGCATGATAAATTAGTAAATAAGGATTACATATTACATGAAATAGTATTTGCCAATTTTATTCTCAGAAAAGTCACCTTTCGAAGGAAAACAATGAGAAAACATCACTTTTCTGGCAACTCCACATGGCCGCCAGTTTGAATTTACCCATGATGCTGCTCTGGGAACTATGCAAATAATGATGCTCTCAATTTTTATTCGGTGGATCTTTCCGTTCCCCGCTCACTAAGACCAAATAGCATCAAGAGGATGGGAAAATATTGATACGACATACAGTCATTCTGCAAGCGAATTCACACTGCGAAATCCAAATCGTTCCAAATCAAATCGGCTTCCGTAGTATACGCCATCTGTTACAATACAACTGACCGTGTAGGAAGATTTACGCATCTTTGAATAAGAAGGGTAATTGAAAGGCTATTGCTGCTTTAATGATTTTAATTGGCCTTTAGAAGTCATGTAAGGCCTGTAGTTTGGCAGACAGTTCGGTTCTGCAGACATATTTCTGTTCGTCACACTCGGCAATCTCCGCCATGATCTATAGAATTTCCCTCAGTACTAAATGCGATCCGGAAATTTGGCATCTCGTCTGGCACGTGCCAAGGACAACTTTGACGTTTGAAGTAGCAAGTTATCTACGCGCGGAAAGATGAGCACTGAAAACATAGAGGACATGTTTATGATAGTAATACCGTCATATCGGTATTGTGCCAATGTAACGTCTTAATTATTAGAAAAAAATATTGGCGCATCATTGGACTGATAGTTTTGGATTGCCTTTCGTCCGCATCTAGGTAATAGTGATTCTGTTTAGTTCATATTTTACCCATAACCTATTTTTCACTTGATCAATATATTGATCTTGGCATTGATCTTACAAATAGGGAACAATGGCGGTGTTTTATTCAACCTGTTTGGCATGTCAGGAAATATTCGAAAGATGCCTGTTCCTCACTACAATTGCATATATCAATAAAACAACGATTAAACATGGTTCATTATATATATATGAATCGAACGTCTTTGTCCAAAAATACTATACTATGGGTGTAACCCAGCTTGAAAACGATGTAGTTATTTACAATAGAGACGTTCAATTTCGATTTTTGTTAACAAGCAATTTGCGAATATCAACATCTGTGTCATTTATCTTCTGATTGCTTATATTTTATTCACTATTTCTGAGAAATAAATGTATCATTTAATCCTATAATCCTCTCAGATAAATGAGTGACAAGTTTACCATATCTGACCTTCTCTACTTGTGACCTGTCCAGGCCTGGGTGCCATTTCGCCATCCCTCCAATATGTTTCTTACCACTTGAGCCAGGGAGCTGAAACTTACCACACTATACCCTTGGATCAAACCCTACCAGATAACGAAAAAAATCCCAGATGGGCGCTTTGATGACGTCACAGTGACATCATCTTCAAAACAGGCATTTTTAGTCGTTTTTTTCGGTCAGATTTTTCGAATTTTATATTTATGTGTTCTCTTTGAAAATATTGCATGATGAATTAGTAAATAATAGTCTGATGTGAAATAAAATAGATTTTGCCCATTTTTTTCTCGAAGAAAAGCAGGAATTTTGAAGAAAAATGACAACAAAAATTTCAGTGATCCTCTACTCGTGGGGTTATGTAAATAAGCTCAGAATTGCCCCAATACGACAAACTAAAAGGTCCCGGAGGGTCAGCTTTCATTTTTTGTCGTTTCGGAGAGAGTTTGGAGGAAAAGTTTGGTAGGGGGAGGTCACCTAGGTCAGGTAGGGTTAAATGAACTTAAGATTAAAAGATTCAGGGATGAGAAAGATGTTTCAAGAAGCGGAAGGGCGCGTCTGTGTGGTGGAGGGGGGAGTGGTGCTCCGGGTGCTGTACATCTACTCCATACGTTTTTAATAATATACTTAAAGAGAGGTTACACAAGTTGTAATCGCTTATAGGATTGACAGGATATGTTCGAGAAAAACTGCGCTGGCAACATCTATCCGCGCATAATCACATGCCCATATCCTAATACAATCCATTTCGCGAACTGTACACAGATATTGTATCTTTGTCTGAAATCTACTCTCGTGCTGATATTCAGAAATACCACCGCCATTCATCGATTATCATTTGAGTATTATATGATATTTTATCTATATTATATATAATCGTAAGAAACAACTCATCACTCTTTTGCAGTGCTAAACAAAGTATAAGGGCCTTTGACTGCGTACCCTTGAATTCTTCAAAACAATCGCAACATACTAAAGCTATTGGTCACAAGTTCTCGCATCTTTCTCCAGTACCAAATGCCGGAAATAGAGAAATGGGTCGATTAAAAGGAAAACTTTTGAGCGCATACTCGAAAGAAAAAACAGCTTTCAATTTTGGGGTACACTGGTCCTCGAATTGCAGGTGATTTTCAGGTCACCCTTGTTATAACGTACCACAGGTATATGGATGCTTTGTCTGTTATTATCTTCCATAACAAGTACTCTGCAACAAAAATATAGCATATCCCAGTCACAGTTGTCTCAAATTGGTTACACAGGATATTGTTTATGAACAAGCTATTTAAGAGTTATCACCGTTATCTGTATGTATCGCCTTCGACAGGCGACAAGCACTAATGTGACACCCTTATTAACTTTCCACTTTCCGTAGCGGGCACCAACCATCAAACAAATAAGGCACTGGGATAAAAATCATCATGTTAAAGATTTCTAAATTGTAACGTAGCGCTTATACTTGTCAACCTTTCTTTCATTGGGAAAATTGCGCGATGCTAAGCGCGATAGACATAGCATGCAAACATGTTTGGCACTATGTTTTGTATCAAATGGCCAGTGTCTTGTCAGCGGGAGACGTAGCTACATGTATACTACAAGAGCGCTACACAGCGCACAACACCGACGGGTGTCTGTTCGGACATACATTTGTTAGTGTTTATTTGCCGCGTGATATACAGTGAATTTACATTTTTGCACTTATTTCACACTCATCTATATGCACCATATTGCATGAGCCGGTATTTGCTTCAACGAAGTGGTAATGTGTATTTAATCTCATCACCCAGAACGTTTAATTCCCCATGTAAATTTTTTTTTACCGAGTGAGGGCAACTGGTCAGAAGTAGCCTATACAGATATACATATGCCGAGAAAAGCGAATCCGCCACGTGTCGTTATATTACAAAAGCGAGGCCAAATATGCGACGCCTTACCTATTACGTTGATTCAATTAATTTCCAGAGAGCTGACAGTGAGCATGTCTGGCACACATAAAGCCACTCTGAATTGATAGCCACTAGAGGAAAGGACCCATTACCGGAGATAGATTCTTGGGAACGATCTTAGCATAAATCCACAGATAATAGCTCCTGCCGTGTCGTTTATTGCTGATCATTGAGTCTAAATGTGGAACTAATATCCTTTCATTATGGGCTTTGTTCTGTAAATATTAGAGCGTCACACCCAGAGATGGTGCTCATTAATTGCTATATATGCCTGTCAGAAACAAACTCGAATTATTCTTTTTGTCTGCTCCCTCCTTTGTTTGCATATTTTGCGTTTTATGTTTTATGTTTTCGTCATTTTTCATCAATATTCCTGCTTTTCTTCGGCGGAAATTGAGCAAAATCTATTTCATTTCAGACTATTATTCACTAATTTATCATGCAATTTTTGCAAAGAAAACACATAAAAATCTGACCGAAACATCTACCAAAAATGTCTGCTTTGAAGATGACATTACTGTGACGTCATTAAAGCGGCCATCTGGGAATTTTCTACAGCTTTCTTGTAGCTTTACGCAGGTATTGGTGGTGAGTTCGGGCCCACCTAGCTCAAGCGGTAAGAAAAATATTTAGGGGAGCCATTTGATCCTCCCCGGAGCCTTGACAAATCCCGAAAAGTTCAGGCCAGATAGTGTTAACCTAGCTGGTTAAAAACGGATGCATCAAACATGTTAACATACCTGATGAACGATGGGTACATCAAACACGTTAACCTACCTGGTGAACAATGGATGCATCAAACGTGTTAACGTACCTGATGAACAATGTGTGCATCGAAGAGGTTAACGTACCTGGTGAACAATTGATGCATCAGACATGTTAACGTACCTGGTGAACAGTGGGTGCACCAAACATGTTAATTATAACCAACCTGGCGATCAATGGGTGCATCAAAGATCTTGTTGGTTGGATCAGTCGACATCGAAAAAGTAACTTTTTTAGCCACTCGAAACCATCGTGAATTTCGCATGAAAACATTATGATGAGAAAGTTCACATACTCCATTGTTTGCAAGGTGTCAAGTTTTATTAATATTGGTTCTCAAATAGCATCTAAGCAGCCCTACGTCAAAGGAAATGAAGCTTTACAGAAACTCGCAATAGTATTTTCCATTCCATTTCTACACAACGGGGACGAGGGCTATCGACATCAATGCCAGGAACAGAGCACTATGTCACGAGGGTGAGGATTCCCGACATCAATATGAGGAGCAGGATACTATACCGTGAGGACGAGAGTTCCCCGATACTAGTGTGAGTTGCAGAATAATATGCCACGAGTCAACGCGAGGAGAAGAATAATATACGAGGGCGAAGTTTCCCGACATAAATATGAGGAACAGAACACTATGACACGAGATTGAGGGTTCCCGACATTAAGAATACTATACCATGAGAACGAGAGTTTCGGGCATCAGTGTGAGGAGCAGTATACTGTTCAGCAAGATCGAAGATTCCCGACATCAATATGAGGAGCAGGATGCTATACCGTGAGGACGAGAGTTCCCCAATATAATTGTGAGGAGCAGAATACTATAGCACTAGAGCGAGGGGTTCGAACTTCCTACATCGATGTGAGGAGCAGAATACTACTACTTGTCATTTTGCACATCAGCGATTCAGTGCTTAATGGCAGAGATATGTCGTAGCATGCAGGTGATACCATTCTACGAAGTCTTCTGTATATACTACAGATCCAATGCATATATCTGAATGACTTTGTCTCCTGTTATTATTTTCCATAAATTCATTGGTGAGAAATGTGTGCTTTACTTCGTGCTTTCAATCAATGAATATCCTTTGAGTGCACCATATTCGAGTGACCCAAGTAGCTGCCCTTGTTTTATAGCATTTGCAGTATTTTCAATAGTGATGGCTATGACCAATACCTATTTATTCGTTAGGTTATTTGTTACCTCGATTAAAAATAACCTGAGACTTTTACGAATTTTTCCGTCAAATCCTCATCTTTGGGGGATTATATTCGTTGCTAAGATACATTCTGGAAATGTTTCCTTCATTTATCCTTATGTCGAGTTTCATTGTCAGATAAGCGGTTATGTAACAATTGTTGCCATAGCTAGCATAAACTCAGAAAGTGTTAGAAACTATTGATACGGGTTTGTCGCTGTTGTATTTCATTTCTGATTCCGTTATTCATGAATTTCCGGTGTCGATTGATGTATTATCGTTATTATGGTCGTGCATCGCCTTCCACGTGATTCAAAGAACGAGAGCCACGATTGGTTAAATTGAACCGAAATTGTTTAATTCAAGTAATGACAGTTTCTCAAAGTTTGTTCTAGTTTGTCATGCAATTATTTTGTGAGAACTAGCTTGAGCATTTGGGTTCGAGACTAGTTCAGACTATGTTTGCTGTGTACACGCACATACACCCGTATATCATGTAATAGAGTAATTAATAAAGTAATTAAGCATTTCTGGCTGGAAAGATTTGCAGGGTACCCCAGTCGGGAAAAAATATTCCATTTTCGATTATCCTCGAGGCATGATCCGTCATTTGTCAAAAAGTTCATTGAAAATTACATTGTTGCTTCAATAATGCAACAGGGTCTCATTTCCAGAGGATATCCATGTACTGTTGAAAACGAAAAAAAAACTGTTTTTATTAATTGAATTCTGTTTTAGCAAAAACGTGACCGAGATCAATGCCTCTCGTAAGCCAGAAAAGGTTGAAAGCCCAATCGATTGTGAATTAAACGTCCATACATTAGTGATTATACGGTACACACATGTTTTAATAGATAACAGTGTAATACGCAATTGACGTTGATTCGTGCCATATGTCGACCAAGTTTCCCTGTGACGTAAACACAACTAACCATAATGAATGAACATTTGCAACACCTCCTTGCCTGTGTTAACTGTGTTAGCTATCTTCTGAATGTATTATTTCACCTATACGTTATTGTGACAATGTTATGAGCAAGGATTCAAGTGGAGTATACATATTTGCGTATTGGTGCTTATCTTGTATATCAAGTTTATTGTTCCCACCCTTGAAAAATAAATTTGTTTATTTATTTATTTGTTTTATTTATTTTACCTCCCTGAAGGACCGTTGAATTTTTTTTTTGATCCAATCTTCGCAAATCCGTCAAACAAGCTAATGGCACAAAAGGAAACGAGTAGTACATTTGGTACATATCAGTCTTGAAATCCCATAAAACGAACGAATATGTCTTAATTCATTCTGTACCGACGGACCGTACAGATCAGGCCTATACTATGTGTACTTAGGAAGAAAGTAATTCAAACTTCCTAAATCATTGTAACATGATAATGAAATTTTCACAGATCCGTTAAATTCCTGTCACGTGTGGGTCTGAATGTGTATCGCTATAAAAGGTATAGTTAGTAATGGTTAACAGTGGAAGCAACGTTGATCTTTCATCACCCAGTTCCAGTATTCAACATTAGGCTTTCCCTCTGTTGAAAAAAAAAATCAATTTCTAATTCCTATTCTAAACATTGTAATAATAGGTTCGAATATATTTTTCTGATGCCTCTGTCAAAGGTGTCAATAGTAAAGGGGATTATTGCGCCAACGCTGACTGCCAATTACATTAGCCTGTTGTATTGCAAAGGTGGCTGGCCTAACCAGGAAATCGCCTGATCGGGCCAGGAAACCGAATTTTCAATAAACCAAGAAGAGAAAATACAGTTGGTTAGTAAAGACTTCGGCGGCAAGTGCCACCAACAGGAATAACTTCGCAGACTAATTAGACACCTAGGATTGGCATCATTCGTAAATAATAAGGCTTGTTGTTATCGGTATATCGCACTGCTTGCTGGAGGCTTTTCATATAGCTCTACAGTATGCGATAGAGATTTTATTTGAAGTTTGAATCTTAAAGGTAATACCAACAGGTCACACAAAATTCCTACGGTGATAGGGAATTAAATGAGGAGGGGGGGGGGCGTTGGCTCAATGTCACGCTCAAGGTTGTTTCACTAATATGGTGACAGTCAATTTGATTAGTGGAGGAAGCCGCAGTACCCGCAGAGAACCACTGCCCGTCGGCAAGTAACTGACAAACTTTCACACATGGACCAGATGGGCTCGAACCCGTGCCGGTTCAGCCGTGTGAGGTCACCAGCGAAGCGCGTTAGACCAATTAAATGTGGCATGGTACCAAACGCTCTATAGACGATCTTCTTGCTGCGGATAATCAGTATATATATATATGACACAGTGAAGGATATATATCCACCCAGACTGCATTTGAAGGAAACTAGTGGTAGCTCTAACACCACATCATACTGAAGCGGGCTTTCTCTCTCGTCGAATTTACGATTATAATTTCGACATTGTAAACTATCCCTTTCTGGACTGTAATATTCCCTTTCTGGACAGTGCTATTCCATTGGGACCTGCATATGACGTATATGGCCTAGTAGCCTTTGCTAGATCCTGTTTGAAATGTGACGATTTTAATCAACGTCACAAAACATTATTACAGAAACTTATAAAACAGGGCTATACCATCAAGCTCCTCCCCTGAAAGTTTCTTCTTTGGCAAAAAATACGAGCTTTGCGTTCAAGATCTACAGCGTTATGTTTCGTAACTTGTGTCTATAACGCGGTGCTAGGGGCCGTATGAATCCATGCACTTAAAGATCCTCATAGAGTTCACATGAACATGCACAATGAAAGCATGACTGAGATACATCATTCTCTAGATAACGACTTTGCAACGAAAATCGTGTAGATTGAGAATACTGATCAACGATATGGACTTGATATTTCGGAATATCAGGATGTCTTGCCGGCATCTTTGAACACTGTTAACGCTTCTCTCTTGCTGGAGAGTATGTTATGAATTATGCTTTGGATTATGGACGCGGATATTCTTTAATGGACGACGGTTGAATTACGAATGACGGACCAGACGCTTGTATGGTTTTTGTATACTATGACTGTTTTTTTTTATTTGGTGCTTAAGCAGTTCTTTGGATTATAGATGCGGAAATTCTCTGATGGACGACGACTGTATATTGAATGAAGGACTAGACGCTTGTTTTGTACGATACTATTCACCCGTCATCGGTTCTGGGTTCGACTCCCACACGATGGGAATTGCAATGGAAATCGTTTCAACAGGTCAGCGGGTGGAACAAATATAAACAAGTTCATGATGAACAAATTCTTGTCCGATATATGTAAAAGGGAAAAAACGATCTTGTATGGTATTTATCCTAATTGACCCGAAAATGGGTGGTTGTTTTCTTGCTACAATAAATTTATTGAAATATATTACCAGGTCCCTGTCCATTTTTTTGTTGCGAAACTAATCTAGCATTATTGATTCGTCTTTGAGACATACTATTAGCAATTCGGAATTGTATAGCACCTATTTTGATGGAATGCCAGGTTCGAGAATTTATGAAGACCACATATACACACTATAGGAATGTAATAGTGAATGTTGTCCGTTAGGATTGGAAGTTTCTTCAAGATTCAAGGACTCAGTAATTTAATACACAGAAGTATCAAACTGTGAAGAGATACGTAGGTTTCGTCTCGCTGTCACGAATTTATTATGCTTATATTGATTGCTGTATTCTGGGTCCGTTCTTGGCCTCAAAGGCTCGCGCATCGTTCACATTTTCTGACCTTTATATATAGACCGAAGCTGTTATGTAACTTCCGGTGGATATTTCGTTCTGTATTGTTCATTAAAATTAGCGACTATTCGGCTGTTATTCTGTATTGTTGAGCTTTGGTGTACCACTTCAGATGTCCTATCATTACTACTTGCACAATCCGGAGAAGTCGAGGAAATAACAATTTTTTTGTTACCATCATTACCCTTTCTGCAAGCAAGAATCGCGCTTCATTCGCATTCACTTTCAAGGGATTGCACATAGATTCAAAAGGACATTTGTAGGGGTTCACTGTTTGAATTCCAACGCAACCATAATGTGGACCAAACCTAACGGAATAAAGAGAAACTCATCAGGGAATTTACAAACTGCCGCAAACAACACCTGGGAATTATTTTGAATTCGCCAGGACTGGGCTGTTTTGTCGAATGTTGAAAGTTTGGAGGGGACACCGAGCACTGCGATCGAGACGCTAGCTCTGGTGACCCCAGGCCAACATTTGCTTAATACACAAAATCGGATGTCGAAAATTTTACATGTTATATGCATATATTTTTTGCGAAAGCTGTGGGCTGAATATATCTCAACATTGACATGCCAGAGTATCATCAGCTTGTTCAATGTATTTCACTGAGAATGCACCACAAACATCATGCGGACTAGCGTCAAGTTTCTGTCCAAATATTTTTCATGAAGTCTCTAATTATTCGCATTTCTATCGAGAAAAAAATAACCTCACAATAGGCTGAATTAAACTGTCAACAAGCTTTTTTGCAATTGGCTCTCCAGTCTTCGTCGTTTTCGGAATTCCAAATCTGAATCTGATCCCACATTCTCATCACTGACAATAATGAACACAAATGTAACTTACAGTTGCCTGGTTGGCTACACAGCACGTTGAATATGTACGACTATCGGGATATTATCAACTGGACAAATAGCTTATATATATCGCCTCTTTGAGCTTGGAAGCGAAAGATACTCACGTAGCACCAACGTATATTTATCCATTCAGAGGATCAACGGACATAACATCCGAATTACAGATCACGAATAACATTATATACAAAGCGACACAAAACAATGAGTATTAACATATGAATGGATATGAAAAAAAAACAATCGTAAAAGATACACGAAAATGGATCCGTTAAATCTGATAGCAGCAGATTCATATATTGTACCCGGAAAGAACCACCGCCCGTCGGAAAGTTTGTCAGATGCTTGCCGACGGGCGGTGGTTCTCTCCGGGTACTCTGGCTTCCTCCATCAACCAAACTGACTGTCACCATATGAGTGAAACATACTTGAGTGTGACATTAAGCCAATTCCCCCTTCATATATTGTTATGATAGTACAAGTATTAGACTTTGGGGGCTATAATCCCACCTCCGCCCAATCATTGTGTTGTTACGTTGCTGAAATTAATCTTCAGTTTGGTTTCACTTATATATTTCGTTATGAGTAGTAGCTAGGAATCTCCATTGGTATCCTAATCAGTCTGTCTTGCTGTTTGAGTCAGATGACGAGCTGTTGATTACACGATTAATTATAATCTATATTATAAAATCCTCCAGACATGCCTGTCAAGGGAATTTTAGTTATTCAGATCTGATTTTGGAATACGATACATTTCACAGATGCCGAATTGTTAAATCTTTTCCCGAATTTTCAAATAAAATGTGGGATAGTTTATCCAAAATGCATGGTAAAGTTCCCGACACCACTGAGACGAATCAGTCAGTGTATACCTGAAAAAAAGGTGTGGAGATCCAATCCAGTAGAAGGTAAACTTTGTTCGTAATTCTATCAGTTTCTTAGTAAGAAAACAGTTGTTGACTGAACCAAACCATCACGCGCAAAATATTTCGCAATGCGTTTCGTACCAGATGGCCAATGCTCATCAGCAGGCTAGCTTTCGCGCTTGATCATGAGCTACGGTTCTACAAAGTGGAATATTTCACAGCTGTTTGTACCTAATAATTGTTTGAAAGTAATAATCGGCGCGTGATATGCAGTCTTTTTTGCACATTCGAAAAGAAAATATTCCATTCATACCACGCTGCTCGAGCAGATTCGTTGAGAAACTAATGTGTTATTCATGACCTGTTGACCTATTTGTAAACTGTTGACCGTTTCTCTCTTCTCTCTCTCTCTCGATCTTCTTTCTGGTAGGAAACATCTTGTGTTTTTATTATTTTTATTTCATTCACATTTGGTATTGATGCTAACTGTCATGCGAAATAGGTCTTTCGAAAAAAAAATGAAGCGGGCCTTCTCTCTCGTCGACTGTATGACAAAAGAGATGATTACAATTTTGACATCGTAAACTATCCCTTTCTGGACAATAATATTCCAGTGGGATCTGCATATGGCGTATACATATCACGCCTAGTAGCATTTGCTAGATCCTGTGTTAAATGTGACGATTTTAATCAACGTCACAAAACATTGTTGCAGAAACTTATAAAACAGGGCTGCACCACCAAGCGCCTCCACTCAAAGTTTCTCAAATTTGGCGATATATATCGCATGCTGATAGCAATAGCAAAATACGAGCGTAGCGTGCAAGATCTATGGCGTTACGTTTCGTAACTTGTGTCTAATTCCGCTTAACCCGGGGCTAGGGGCCGTATGAACCCATGTACTTCAAGATCCTCATGGTACTCATATGAACAGGCACAATCAAAGCGTGGCTGAGATACATCATTCTTTAGACAACGAATATTATGGATTAAGAATACTGATCAGCGATACGGATTTGATAATTTTGGAATATCATGATGTCTTGCCGGCATCTTTGAAAACTGTTGACCGCTTCTCTCTTGCAGGAAACAAGCCTATGTTTATGTATAATATGATTGTCTTTTTCAATTTGGTGCTAATACTGTTGTATGGAATATGGAATAGGTCTTTGGATTATGGACGCGGATATTCCCTAATGGACGACGGCTGAATTATGAATGACGGACCAGACGCTTGTAATTTCGATGATTGACATGGATATTAGTTTATGGGCGACGGCTGAATATTGAATGTCGGATCTACCGTTTGCTATTCACCCTAACATTCTACATGTAAATGCTATTTCTTTCTGTTCACGAGTAACTGTCCAGAAATACATTACACTCGAGTGTGTAATGTGGTAAAAGCAATTTCGCAACCAAAGGGGAATGCACTCGGTATTGTCATGGAAAAAAGGCCAGACCAAGACATTACAATCTTGACGCCTTACCTATTACCTTCGTTCATTTCATTCCAACGATCCGACATGGAGCATGTCTGGCACACATAAAGGCCATCTGAATTAATGGCCATTACAGCAAAGGAGTAATCACCGAATAAAGATCCTTGAGAACGATCTGGGTGTCTACCCACCGATAATGGTTCTTGTTCTGTCGCTTATCGCTGATTATTGTGTCTAAATGTGCGTCTAATATCCGTCCGTTTCTGCCTGAAATAGATATTGGAGCTTTGTATCGAGGGATATGTGTTCAGTGATAGCTTATCTGTAGAGATCAGTCTGACAACAACAACAAAAGATAAATGAGGTTTACATACGAAAAACTCCTTTGTGTGAGACGGTAAGGAACCCAATCTTTTTTCCAACCCAAAAACCTGACAAATCGTGTTTTTCTCGAAGTATACATTGCGATCTTCAATTGCATATAAATGCATTAATGATCGATGAAAATTTGCCAACTGGCCTTTTTTCATAGTTTTAAGGCATTCATAGCGAAGATTTGCCCTTCTAACAAAAATATGGTACCTCAAACCAAAACCAGTCGTGGTTCTTTCAAATAATCAGACAATAATAGATTTTGTGAAAATATAATTTTGGTGTGAGGTACCAGAGAAAAAACCACCTATAAATGCATCAAAATATCAAAACATGTCATGAACTACATTTTGATCAATCACTAATCCATTTTAGGCAATTGGAAACGACAATTTTTTCGAAACTGTTTCAGTATGTATAATTCAACAAAAATAAGGCGGCTTCATTATCGTGACATACGAAGGAGTTTTACGCATGTAAACATCACATATCCTTTTTATATGTAGTTTCATTTTTGTTAGCATATCTTGTTACGACAACATTTTTGAATGAAATTATTTGACAACTGAATGCGAATAGGGATTATGATTATCCTGTATATTGGGCAATTGTTGGTGGAGCACACTAATTGTTGGTGGAGCACACTAATTTGAAACTTCGAGCAGTGGGTCTTTTCTTGGAAAAGGCATATTTCTTGTTGATAGAAGTAGCTGTATATGCGATTGATTGAGTTGTCAAACCGTTCCATAATTCCATTATAGTTCTGCCTAATGGAATGACTGCAACAAGACTCAGTCCCACTTTATCGCCCCTTTCACCCGCTCCCTCGGGATAGCACATTTGTGATCTAAGAAGGACATGTTACTGGCGCAGTAGGAGACCCTCGTCGGATCACTGTTTCGTTTTCAATTTTTCTGACCATTGAAACCTTATATTACACAAATGCGTCACGATATACCTATCATTGTTGTCGTTATATAGCTGAACTATTGCATAACTCGGCGTTAAACAAAAGAAAAACAAAGGGGTAGCAAACTAGAAACTGCCTAGGTCAACAATTTATATAGTTTCATTCTGCAAAAAAAAAGAATTGAATTCCGTATAGACAAAACACCCATGTTCGACATTGTTAAAGTTTCAAGTCAAAAGTAATGAAAACAAGCGTCGACCGACGTTTGAATCGATATTTCGTCAGCTTTTGGAATTTCAGTTATATTTTTATGGATTTTTCAATATATCTAGATATGACACCTTGGATCAAAACGAATGGAATGGTTTCAAAGTCACGTTGAGGCGTTTACTCCATCAAACGCCCTTGATGCCCATCCATTAAAATCAGATGAGCCACTTACAAGTACTTCAGCTGATCTGTCATCACAGCTCCGGAGCTACCTTATCTAATTCGGATTAAGCCGGTGCTAGGGTGCACGCTTAAAACTAAAGTGTTGAAACTTACTGGTACAGTGTTGAAATAACCCTTTAAGTGTGTCCACAGGGACTGCTCTTTAAGTGTTGTCCCTGTGGACACACTTAAAGGGTTATTTCAACATTTTACGAGTAAGTTTCAACACTTTAGTTTTAAGCGTGTGGTTACTTAATAGTTGTCATGTGAATACCAGTAATATAATCCCGGCTGAGATACCAAGGCTACGTCTTAGAATCTTATTCTAAAATTGGAACCGTATTCTAGTCTGAATGTGAGGTACCGCGAAAGGTTTTCCTTGGGAGCCATATTGTTACTTTATAATCATCAGATTCCGTCAATTTTGTTCACTTCCTGCATATCTCACGATATCCGCCGTGATGTTATATCGAAATACTGTTTTGCTCAAAGGTGTCAAATTTAGATATATTAAAAAAAATCCACTCTAAAATGTATACGAAAAAGACAAAACAGACGAAAGCCCAGTTTCCGTCAGATCCGATATTCAATATGGCCGTCGTCCAAAAAGAATATCTGCGTCAATAATCGAAGAACCTATTGAAAACTGTTGACCGCTTCTGTCTTGCAGAAAATTAGTCTAGTTTTATGTATACTGTGATTTATCCTTTTAATTTGGCGCTAATATTATTTTATGAATCAGGTCATTGGATTATGGACGCGGAAATTCTTTAATGGATGACGGCTGAATATTGAATGACGGACTAGAGCCTTGTACTATTTTGTATGACATTTAGCACTAGATTCCAAATGTGTATGATTAAAAATAATAAAAACCCTTAAGCTATGGAAGCCGGATGCGGCCAATCTCATCTTTTCGTTTTTTCGTTTTTTCTTCTTTTCGTTTTCTCGTTTTCTCGTCTTTTCGTTTTCTCGTTTTTTCGTCTTTTGATAACGCGAAAAAACGAAAAAACGAGATCGGGTCGAATCTCGTGTTCTCGTTTTTTCCGCTTTTTTATAACGCGAGAAAACGAAAAAACGCGGGGAAAAGATGAGATTTCTGGCCCTCGTTTTCTCGTTTTTTCGTCTCGCATTCTCGTCTTTTCGCCTTACAATCTCGTGTTTTCGTGCTGCGCGTTATCAGAACACGAGAGAACGAAAGGACGAGAAGAAAGCCTAATCTCGCGAAATTTGACACAATCTCGTCTCCTTCCATAGTAAACAGTTGCCAATGATGTCAGGAAGATGTTTTACAGGAAACCCTAATCGCTGACCATCTATATGAATTTCCAAATCAAGCTTTGATTGCGATTGTTCATTTGAACATCATGAAGAATTAAAAGTACGGGTTTTAAGCGAAATTAAAAACAAGTTACGAAAGTTATCGTCGTATTTTGCCGTCAGTGCACGACAATTATCACAGAATTTGAAAAACTTTGAATTGAGGTTTCTACAATAATATTTTGCGATAATAATTTGTTAAATTCAAACTTCATTTGACGCTGTTTGACGTCAGTTTTGAATTCAAACTTGGGCATTTCAAAATTTGTGCAGAATTAAAGAGGTTATTTTTTTACTTTACTAACGTAACACCTAAGGGAATTTATCTCTCTAATTCTCTCGCTCTTCCTGTTTTCATGATGATGTCCAGTTCAATATTTGAAATACGATATTTCTTGATTTTAGATTTAAACAAATATATATCACTAAAATATATAGTGTCTATTAAAAGTCGTAATCTATGATAACGAGCCAGTGGCACAATCAACATTGATATCGGAATACCTACTCGTAGCTCTCATAATGCCTGTTGCGAGTTATATTTTAGTAATTGTGGCTTTGGAAAACCAAAATGATCGATAAAAACTAGTTAGATGGAGTTTGATATTTATTCTTTCTTAGTCTTAATCTGCCATGTACTAAGACCGTTTATTGGACTAATTCGAATATGCTGGAAATACAGCGTGACATTACTATCGCCGGGTTCAAATCAGTGAAGAGTGTCCTAATCGCAAATTAAAGACCTATCGTACGCTATCTACTCAGTGCATGTATCGAACTCCGCTCAGTCGGCGTGAGTGTCTCAGCATTGATCTTCGCTTGTATCTCTGCAATCCAAAGAGAAGCCCTAATTGGTTGGTATAGACTTCAGAGATTATTAAGCGCGTTACAGACAAAAATAACTTGGTTGTATTTTACTTAGTAATTATAGCACTCATTCGTCGGATGTCTGGCTTTTGTTACGGGTAATTCCCACTGCTTCACAGGGGATGTGCCATGGTGTATTCTACCTCTAGCATTTAGTCCCTCAGCAGGCGATAGTGATTTATTCTTTGAAGATAGTATCTTAAAGATCATATTAATCAATTACATCAGATGACAAGGAACGTGCGGGTTTCTCGTCAATTGATGTGCGAATCAGGCAAATTTAAAATGGAGCAAAATGTCTTGTTCGACTTGAAAACTATTTCATTTTCTGATATCCCTAATGATTTGGAAGTGACACAGGATACGACAGAATATACGACAGAATCTCAGAGCAATGAAAAGTAGTAGGGCGTATGTAAAGATTGCGAACTAACGTACTCATTTGAAACGGCTTTATTTCTGCATATTCATTAGGTTCAGCCTTTTTTTCAACTAATACAAGTTTGTAATCATTTGGAAGGGATTTTATCTGACCTGTCAGGATAATAGCAATCACATGCGGAGAGAAATGATTACATTGAGAGTAATTATGTTCTGTCGCTTGTCTTATAGCTCTTGTGATTCAATGGATCTTAATTGGAAATGTACCCAGATGTTATATATAGATCGTCGCGAATAGTTCAGTCTGGGGATGAGGGATACATATGTAGTTATATTGAGCCATGTATAATTGCCCCGTACAGAAAAACATTCCGGATAAGTGTGGAATATTTCCCTGTCAGACATGTAAACGCAGATTCAATCGTTATGTAGATTCTCCACTACAAGGAATCTGACAGTTGCTAGGCTGTTCTACTTATAAGGGGACATCATTGAATAGAAATACATCAATTCCCTGTCTCGTCGTCCAACCACAATAAAACTGCCGCCACATTGCCCTAAAATGTTCTCATGAAAGCAGTTATTGGTCTTTCCGGGCTATCCTTCATTCGTCGGGCAACTTATTGCAATAAGTAAAGGCACTCGTGCAGAAGCGTATATCATCTTCTATCAATGGACTACACGGCAATGTTCTTGGGTGATTTGCTTGCTATAATTGTTTTACTTTATCGATTTCATTTAATCATTCCTGGACCTCAAGTCTGCTTAACTTTTAATACGTATGCACTGTCACAATGATTCTTTTAATTTGACCAAATCTGTTGGGGTCAGACGTTACGAGCTCAGAGTTTTGATTGACATTGTTCTTTCAACAGAAGTAGTTGGAGTATGAATCTCATCATACCATTCATTCTATGATTAACTACGTTTATTCAAAATCTTTCGAACAATGTATTAGAAGATGAAAATAAAGCGTCTAGTTCGTCATTCAATATTCAGCCGTCGTCCATTAAAGAATTTTCGCGTCCATAATTCAATTCCTAATTCTTATAATAACATTAGCACCAAATTAAACGGATAAATCATAGTATACATAAAACTAGGCTAACTTCCTGTAAGACAGATATGGTCAACAGTTTTCAATGATGCGAGCAAGACATCATGATGTTCCAAAAATATCAAATGCGTATCGCTGATCTTATTCTTACTCCATATGATATAACTAGTAAAGTCGTTTAATATCTAGAGTTTGATGTATCTCAGTCACGCTTTTGATTGTGGCTGTTCATACACACGGCTCCTAGACCCGGGTTAAGCGGAATTAAGACACAAGTTACGAAGCGTGCCGTCATAGATCTTGCACGCTACGCTCGTATTTTGCTATCAGCATGCGATGCAAAGGTTTGAGTCGTATCACGATACGATGGTACGCAACTCAATTGTAACTTAACCACATTGACCAAGAGCTTGAATAACATGGCGATAAAACTAAATTTGAGCGATATGCAAGAGGTGGGGAAAATTGACGATGTCTGGCGACTAACAATCAACCATATGACTCTACAAGGAAGCCTTTTATTGCAGATGTTCATGTGAGAACTGTGAAGTATCCACACGACCCGTAGTACCGGCTTAAGCGGAACTAGATACGCTAGCTCGGGAGCTGTGGTAACAGATCAGCTCAAACAAATAACTCCTCTGGTGTCAATGGATAAGTATTGCGCACGTCTAATGGAATAAACGCCCCAACATGGGATAAACTTGGTAAACGCAAGAATGCCCAGAAAAGCTACCCAGCAATGCTCGACGTCGTTCGGCTTAAGTTTCCCACCGATGTCATGGTCAGGAATGGTGTTTGCAAAAACGATCACCTGGCAGATTCAAACAATTTTCGGCCATTAATCCAAGTTTTACTGTCGCAA
The DNA here is from genome assembly GCA_036873755.1 of Hanleya hanleyi. Lineage (NCBI taxonomy): Eukaryota > Metazoa > Mollusca > Polyplacophora > Lepidopleurida > Hanleyidae > Hanleya > Hanleya hanleyi. The sequence continues at coordinate 3,960 of JAVTVY010001972.1, read as the reverse complement.
ATATTTGTAGCTGACCAATCGGATATAGGGATTAAATCGGATGGTATTCGTTTCGGTATTTCCTGATTATCTACATGCACAAAGTTATTGTAAATCTCTTTACCATGTTTAGTTAAATTGACAACGGCTAGTTATTGAATGTCGGATCTGGCATTTATACTAATATGGGATAAAAGCACATAGCACACTGCCTTCGCATTCAACGCAACATATGAATATTGAAAGTCATATGACCCATGATCCAGCAACCATGATCCAGCAACAATTGTTCATGCATAATGTGTGAGTGCGTAGCAGCAAAAGACTTCAATCTTATAACATGTCCATGTTATTTTAGATTGCCTAGAAGAAAATGATGTTGATGAAAGCTAAAGCACTTTTAAAATCATTTCTTCGTTCAGTTTAAGCAAACCTAATTCCTTGTATTTTAACATATTGCGTCGTGTTTTTAGACATGTAGTCAGGATATACAGGGGTCCAGTATATCCTACATCCTGTTATTGAGGTATATTTTTCTAGAAAACGGGAAATAAATAAGTAAGCATGGGTAGAAGCTAGAAGAACTCACCAACCGTGTATATTAACTATCCATCAGAACTTTTGAGAAATCACCAATATTGATCAGTAGTTTGAACGGGAGCTCCCTTGCAATTAATGCGACATTTATACATGGAACAGATGGCGGCATTTGAGATAGAAAGGATTACACACCCTTGGCGATATTAACTGTTTAGTCTTAATGAATCATCATTGACTGGAAATGGTAAAAGTAGTTTCGGTAAGAAATCTCGAGAAATGAGCTGATATTGTTATTTTCTAATATCTTGACCACCTGATGGCTCAGGATTATTGCACCGAATTTGAAAATTTTCTTCAATCGATATTGGTGGTATTGCGATTATGGGAAGGGGACCACCGATTTTAGACATCGGTGAACATGTTTCGGAAGGATACCAGATATTCCGATTCAGAGGGATTTTATTCTATGTACATAGATGGTTGCATGACTATCAAGTCATATGTAGTGAATATTAATATAGCAATACCATCTATCCAATAAGATAATGCGATTGTCACTTCTTAAGTTGTTTGTCGATTTTGTCCCATTTACCCAATCCATTATACCTACCACGAGAAGATACTCCAAAGTGGCGGCCATCCCCCAAGGGTTGATTAGGCGGCGTACCATTTTCATGCGTCTATATCCGGCGTTTCACACTTTCATTGTTTCCGAAGCTACAGCTGCAATAATGATGATAAAATAGGGGAATATGTGTTCCGTGACGGGGCATATTAAGTGAGATATGTTAGTTTTGCTGCTCAGATAATGGATAGTAAAATGATGTGGCCTAATGCTTTAGGGAAAAAGAGTCCTGAAACAATAGACCATTCCGTTTTACTATATGCACACGTACCTATTGATATTCCATGACATTATTTAGAATTGTACGTTACGTTGATGTAATTTTCTCTACGTTATATGCTGCTTAATTCATCGAATCACTAGAAATTTGCTAAAAATGGCGGTGAGAGAATGCTGAGAAATAGGACACAGATATACATAAAATAATACTTTTCCTTCGATGGCTGGATGTATTTGGGAACATGTATATATTAGTAATAACCTTAAAGACAGTTTCATATTTGATATAAATGAAATATTTCTAGAGCACAGAACGAAACAGGAAATAGTCTACTAAGACCGAGGTTACAAGGAAGAATAGCATGCATTACCAATATCGATTGGGAATCAAATGTGTACCATGCTGACAGTTCTATTTTTTGCTTTTTTCTGGTAAACAGGAAATAATTAAGCGAGCGAAGTCCGGAACTATATGAGAAAAGGTTTATTATCAACATTCGATTGGACATAAAGGTAAGCCTAAAATACTTTCCTCTTCGTTTATTCTGGATTGAATAGTTGATATCTCGAATGTAAAGATTCACCCTCTGTACGTTTGTTCCACTTTCAACAAGGGAATCCATAATATTGAATATGCCCGATTGCCTTTGATCGAAGATGTTAATATCTGACGATTCAACGGCTAGCCTAATTGGTTGTCTTATTTGGACCTAACTCGAGAAACCGCACCTTGGCTCCATGTAGAGTTTCGTGATTTCATAACTTCATAACTCAGACGCAAATATTGGTAGCACACTGTCGTCCTAGCCTTGAAATCAGAGACACCGATTCATAGACTGAGACTGCGACTCATAATAGTGACGTTCCTTCGCATAGCCGTATCATCATCCCAGGAGGACGTGGGAGAAGCTAACATACAATCTGCCTTATTACAATTTCATTACCCCGTCGGATGAATGCACAATATAAAGCATCTACCGTCACTTCTATGGCCGAATTTTCATATGTTGTTTCTGTGGAGCTAACAGAACAATACACCCATTTAGGAGAAATTAGCACAATTTTAAGGTTATAACTTGATGGCCATCATTTTGGATTGACACAAGATGCTTTGCTCGCGATATAATATTCATAGGGTACGAAATTCCCAATAAGAAAAACTATACTATTGTGAAGTTTTACTGTTAATTCTCCTTCTTTCTGGAGAGATAGGGAAAAGGGAAGGCCTCTTCATCCAGGTCAGATGGGCTAATGAGTTCGTGGTTCAGTGGCCTAACACATGCAACTACTGGTTCAATCGTAGTCTCCGCTATTACAAGGCAGATAATTGTCAATCGATGAGATATGTAAGGCTGTACCACTCACAAGCATCCATCATATATTTGTTATAAACTTAGGGGTCTCGTCCAATCGATTCTCGATAAACGAGTAAACCGATAGATATCTCGTCTCGAAGGGTCCCAGTTTATCTATATCGATTGTTGTCCCGGTTTGCTCCCGGTTTTTCCTCGAAGCACAAGACCATCTCGATCCCACTCGAAATAACTCCACTTTATTCGAGAATGGAATTGAGATACCTTCAAATGTAGTTTGAACCATTCGGAAGGCGTGTGCTTCTTGTATATATACTCTGTGGCAGCGAGATTAATCTCGGCGAGTATATATGCATTTAAACATGGAAAATGAATTAGATTGAACATGAATCGTTTAATATTATTTTGTTATCTCGTCTAGATATCTGTAGTCGCCTACTTGCTCTGAAAGCGCAATTTCTCAACACGTTATGAATGGAAAGAAAGAAATATCACCAACTGAAAATGCACAGGCTGGCTCATTATTATTCAGTGTAACTTATTTCGAACCTGTTTTCAAAATTCGAATCACTTTATGAGATACATCCGGGAACTCTTCATTGAAATAAATTGTGCAATTCTAGAATAAAATTCCATATGATCCTCTAAACGTATATCAGAATGGGAGATCTTCATCGTCAGAGATCCCCCCATATTCAGAAATAAAGTCACTGTGAAGACCACAGGACCGGCTGGTAATTCACTGAAAACCGGTGAATATAAACATAAACACTCAATCAAAGTTTTTGAGAATTTTTGTTTTGGACGTGACCCCTTAGTACACTGTCTTCCATGGCAAAAGGTTTGGAGAAAAGTTCTTCTAACTGATGAATTCCTCTTCCTACTTTGTACAATCATCTAATATAGGAACACCATAATCTTGAATACATAAAGTACAATTTGCGCGGAGTTTGCCTCTCAAGTGCAATATATGTTGATGAATGATTTGTAGAAAGAACAAATAATCCCAACGACCCCCACAGCGCATGCTCAGTTTCACTGACTCATCCCACTATGAAACTGTGCCCCAATAGCTGAAGATGACTTTTACGACGTGGGTACCGGTACGAGAATACATGGAAAAACTCACGCCCACACGCTTCAGTTTGAATCCGACCAAACAACCTCTCCAGTTTTGCACATGTGCGAACTACTTTTCATATGCTCTGTCCATATGAACGGGAAAACGATCTCTAGATCATTCTTATTAACGCTAGGTCAACAGGAGTAAAATGCAGAATGGAA
>JAVTVY010001971.1:0-34122 GCA_036873755.1 Hanleya hanleyi | reverse complement strand
AAGTACTCTGGAAGTTTAAGTCTGTCAACAGTGTACATGTCCTAAATAGCATATACTGATATTGTGATAAAGGGCCATAACTCGGAAGAAATCAACAAACAGGCAACAACCCTGACAGTGCACACCTACATGAAACCAAGCATCTACTAAGAAATTTTAAAATATCTGAGCCTATTGATAAAGGAGATACAACCAGGACAAGAATGTACATACTAGAGCCTATAACTCAACAATAAAGGGGAATAAATCTGGAGATCATCCACATCCATAGGTTAAATCCCCAATAGTGCACATATGAATATCTTTGATGTTAAACCTTAATTCCTTCTCTCTCTCTCCAAGTAAGTTTCGAAGTTGTTCATTAAATGGGAATACAGATATGATGGACATATATTAACATTCACGATAAAGGGTCATAACTCTGGGGAAAATCAATGAAATGGGTAAAAGGCATGATAATGCACACCTAATACTAAGGATTTACTACAAAAACTTCAATTACTTGGCAATTCATAAGGCTTATACAGCCTGGACAACAAAGTACTGTAGCATATATTGAAAACGTTGATAAAGGGACATAACTCTGTGGGAAATCACAGAAAGAGATAAAAATAGCCCAAAGGGCCCCAATACCCCTCAGCTATCAGTTTTTGTCTACACTCAGCAATCATGCATTGCAAAATATGTATTTTTAGAACCTTGACAACATCATGTAGGTTAACAAAAATGTGATCTAGTAGGGTTGACTGTAGTTCTCTCATTTTGGAAATACATAGGAAGTTGATCCAGGTCAGCTTTTGCCAAGGCCTTAATTGATGAGAAAAATTGAGTGTTGGAGTTCTGGTGGAGCATGACCAAATTCTTAGCTCTAAATATACTCTTCTATATAGCTCATAATCAAAGTATTTTGATCTTGGAAATATAGATAAAGGTCAGTCATCTTCAACAATTTTCTGGTCTATTCTAACTTAATTACATATGGAACATAAATTTGGAGATCTTAGCCTTAAAATATAGAATTTGACCTTTGGAAAATAGGTCAAGGTCAGTGATATTCAATAGACTTCAGGTCCAGCTGTGGTATAAATTTGGACAATGTAGATATAATCCTTCATGAAATATTGTACTAAATATGTGACCTTGAAAAAATAGGTCAAGGTCAGTCATATTCAGCACACCTCTGGATCATTACCAGATGTATAGAGTATTAATTTGGAAAGGCTAGCTATATTTCTTCATGTTATATCATAATAAAGTTTTTGACCTTGAAAAAAATAGGTCAAGGTCAGTCAACTGGGATAGGCTTCTAGTCAATCACCAGATGCATATGTAAAATAAATTTGAAGATCAACTTTAATCCTTCAAAAAATATAGCAAATATTAGAATTTGACCTTGATAAAATAGGTCAAGGTCGGGCATTTTCAATAGGCTTCTGACCCTTCAATAGATGCATATGTGGTATGAAATTACAATGCCTTGTTATAATCCTTCTTGAGATATTGTGTCCACAAGACAGACAGACAACGCGGACGACGACAATACCCTTCGGGCAAAATTTGCCTAAGGGGTAAAAAACTAGCCTGTTTTTCCTGGAGAAAATCTGTTGTAATCCTAATCCCTTGGTATTTGATATAAAATGGATATTCCCTATGGATATTCCCTATCGAATAGAAATGTAGAGACTTTAATTCTATATGGCTTTTGCTTAGTCTTCTGCAGATCCTTTGTTCTTCCCATCCACCAGCTGTGCTCTATTTAGACATGTCAGACCAACACCTGCTGATAAAGTGTTTATATTGCTCTTGCTGTCATTCGCTCATGATGATTAATTTTAGCACATCTTCCTGTAACATATTCCTGAGGTCTTACATCAAATCTCTGGTTTCCCAGTATGTGTTTGTTGTGTTCACATCATAGTGCATATTCACTATTGCATTCTGTGTTAGCTTGAAAAATATGGTTTTCAGAAACCAGGGTAGCAGTCATCATGTATTATAAAAGAGTGTTAAAAACATGGTTTTTACGTTTCCAAAAGTTGGGCCAATGATTAGATTTCCTTGTATGTTGTTAACAGCCCAGGTAACTCATTAATTTCAAATATGTGGCAAACATATTCCATATTGAATACGAAGAATGTATTGGCAAGGATCTTAACAAATCTGATCTATAATCATAATAGGTCTTCGAAGTAATAACACTTTATGCAGATAAGTAATCTTATCAATTTCATTAGAACTCTACATGATTTATCAAATGTCAGGAACATGTCCAGCATGTTCAACCAGACCAAAATATGGAAAATGCTCTCCTCAATACACCACAAGACATGGCATACACAAACTCTCAGTATGTGGTTAACATTGCGAATAGCTCCATTATAACCTGATCTTCCATATACAATACAGATATGGACGGCAAGATATTCCAATATATCAATGAAATTACGCATTCAGCACAGATAGTTCAAGGCATACCAATATAATTAGCACAAATACATTTTAGGTAATATATTAATAAACCAGCCAATCAATATCTTGGTTAAACAGGTCAATATGTTTATTAGATATATCAGTTAACATGGTTGTTATCAAGTCTTAGGTACAGTTTATTTAGTTCATGGAATAATTTTCTATTTCTACAGTCAATAATGGTTGATAATATGAAACTGATTTTTTTTCTCTACACCCCTGAACAGCTATTCTTTTTTTCATCAGGAACGTATGACAAAGTATTATTTTATCTCAATATTTTGCAGGTATTTGCCAGCTAAAATGCAATAAATTGCCAACTGCCTGTTTTCTCCTGAAACTCTAAACTAAAAATGAAAACAAGGAGAACTCTATCTTAGAAACATGGGTCTACATATTAAAGCTAAAATGCATTCTTGAATATTATGTTACACTTGCACAAAGGTGACAAACACAGAGTCATGTACAAGATATCTAGAAAATGATAGACAGGACATGGCACTATGATTAATTTTAACAAAATGACACTTATGCAGTGTTATTATGATAATTATGCTGTAAAGCTATCACTCATATACTGGCTATGTATATGACGTTTCAACTGCTGCCAACATTTCCTATGGACCCCCCTTTTATCCGGGATTCACACATTAAAGCCATTTAAGTTATTAAATTGAGTATTTTTTTCTGATTTGCAACCATGGTTATTATATACCAAAAAAAGATAAAATATTACAAGTGTCAAAACTTCTAATATTTTAGTACTGAAACAGACAAATTTGGAGATTGGAGTTCCTGATCGAATTTTGCACCAAATTACCAGTAGTAAAACAGGACTCAAATTAATCCATGTTACAGTGTTCAAACTGACCATCCTCCCCCCGAGGGCGAGGCCCACATAAACAGGTCAGCACGTCCTACTCTAGTAATGCTGTTCTGAATACTTACAAGGCCCCAAAATCAAAGGCCACCCCCATCCTAACATAATTATTGAATGACCCCAAATATCATACATAGACATAGCTGAGTTGGTCAGCAGGAATTAAGAAATCCAATGGTAGGTTTTATTAACCCTCTCTGTACAGTATTGGTACAATTGTACCGATAGAAATATAGTTCAATTGCCTGTCAACATGGTCAATGGCATACAAAAATGAACTATTTCTAGACAAATATTTCATCATATTATATCTTGTTCGAAAGCTTGGAGTATAATCTTTGAAACTAAGTAAGCAATGATAAGTATATCTTCGCTTCGTTCATGTTAGAATTGATTCCAGCTTGGAACTGTTAAAAATGCCGGTACAGAAGGAGTTGAGTTTTCGCTGGACTTTCACCGAACACAGTAAAATATAACTATAGAATGTAAAGAAGGTGCATATAAATACTGGTAGAGGACACACAAATAATGAAAACACGCTGTCTAAAAAACATGTAAAAATAGTAATATTGCACAAAACAAAGTGTCTACAAGATAACTGCCATAGGAAAGAGTTATTGTATATGCAGAACACCAGGAGTTATTGTATATGCATAACACCAGGGGTTATTGTATATGCATAACATCACAAGTTACTGTTCATGCATAACACCAGGATTTATTGTATATGCATAACACCAGGAGTTATTGTACATGCATAACACCAGGAGTTATTGTATATGCCTAACACCAGGAGTTATTGTATATGCATAACACCAGGAGTTATTGTATATGCATAACACCAGGAGCATATATAACACCAGGGGTTATCGCATATGCACACCAAGAATTATTGTATATGCACAACACCAGGAGTTATTGTACATACATATAAGTCTGAATACAACACACATGACATAAGCAGGAAATATACATAGGATAGCTAATAGCCAGGAAAATGTACAAGCAGTCCTATATATAGAGGCCACTATATCTTGGATACTTCATCCAAGTTTTCTTTTTTATCAAAAATGTACTTAAAATTGTGGCATTTTATCAACAACAAATCCCTCATTCGTTGTTCCCTTGTGAAATTCATGTACACCATGTAGTAAGTATATAAAAATATGACAGATCTAGAATGAGTAAAGCTTAATTTATCTTTTCACTTGCAAACAACTTCTCTGTACATACAATGGTTCAATTAGAACTTCTAGTCAACAAATATTGACAATATGGTTATCCTCTAATAATTCAATCCCTCTATCAATATTCAATCACCCTATCAATATTCAATCACCCTATCAATATTCAATCACCCTATCAATATTCAATCACCCTATCAATATTCAATCCCTCTATCAATATTCAATCACCCCCTATTTTGGGGACAAAAATTCAATCAGTGGTTCTAATAAATTGATCACGCTCTAAAATCATTGAAACAATGAAGAAATAATATTATACGCATGATTTTGAACCATTTTATGAAATTCCTGGTCTAATAAAATTGATCACCCCCCAGATTCTATGGTGGGAAATTTCACTTCCTGTGATTGAATTATTAGAGGGATTACCATACCACAAAACACAACAGCAACAACACAGCAGTCAAGTTTGAGAAAGCCCTGCAGACTTGGCTATAACTTCAATGTCATCACAAACATCTACAGCACCAGTTATGTTCCAACACTGGACACCAGTGTGTGGAATGGTAGCGTGAATAAGTCAATAACTTCAATCAAATTCTATGGGTTATGCAATTTTAATTACTGAATATACAGTAACAAGGGTCTATTTGATTTATGTTCAAATCACAATTGCTGTATAAGTTCCTGAAATAAGATGCTTGGTTACAGGTTGCCGAAAATGATAACCACATTTCAGAAACTTTGGATAATCAAGTCGAGAACGCGACATTCAAGTATAGGTAAGAACCATGTGGATGGAATGGAAAATAATCAGAACCATTGATATATTATACTGTCACGTGTTTGCAAAATCTCCAAGAGCTGCTGATCACTCGTCTGGAAAAATATAGGAGAGTGAAAGAGAGCGAGAGTGATCAGTCTCCTTAAAACTGAGAGAGTGATTAACTGAGAAAGATGTGCCATCTTTGTTTGTCTTTCCCTCTGCAGTTTGGATGGGTAGATACTTCAGCTGGGCAGCTATTGTGTGAGTCTTTGTGCCGCTGAAAAGGCTCAAATCTAGACACATCGTTGTTTTCAGACTTGGCTATCGTATGCATTGTCTCGTGATTCTTACATGCAGTATGAACCTTTGGATGGCATGTCTAGCTCCATAAATTATTGATATATTCTACCTACACTGGTGGAAATCATAAACCACAAATATTGCAGAAGGTAAACGTTCCAACTGATATCACTACTAGTATAATCCGTGGCGTGTCCTACTCTTACTCCGCTTTACTCCGTGGCGTGTCCTATGCCTCCTACTCCGCTTTACTCACTCACAGCGGATCGCATAGGTGTGGCACGGGATAGGATGGGGCGAGAGACCTGGGGTTTTCACTACCTGAGATTCCATAGGCCAGGCTTCCACCCTGCAGTAGAATGGGTCGATACAGCTGGTCGCATAGGTGTGGCACGGGATAGGGTGGGGTGAGAGTATGCCGAGGGTACTGCAATACTAGTCACTACTATTTGAATAAACAGCAAAATGTTTTTATGCGCGAGAGAAAATACCTTCCAAAGGATATTACTCTATCAAAGAATAGTACGAATTCAAGAATTCGGGGTAGAAAATATAGAAAATTTATATGACAGTTGACAGATTATTATGAAGATTGCAGCACAAAGTTCAAAATAATGCCCTGGGCGGATCTATATGACTGTAGATGAAACAATGCATAGCAGATTGAACAACAATGTACAGTGAAACCTGTGCACACTGACCATGCTTGAAACCAGATTATAATGTCGGTTTTCACAGGATTCTGGTTTATCACGGTTCAAATACGCTAAATTTAAGTATTTGGGCCATGGATAATGTCAGTATTTAGAGGTTGGTCAGTTTAACCAGGTGTCAGTATCCAAAGGTTTCACTGCACATGTACACACATGGCTGTTTCAATACATTGCACCAAACCAGATACAAGGGGATTTATAACAGCAGCCTTGATGAAACGTTGTCCTGTTGCAGCGTTCAGTTCCCTATTTCACCTCAAGTATTTCAACCCAGCAACTGTCATAAATTTCTCGATGAAAAGTTCCGAGTCAAGAACAGCAATGTGGGCGGCTCGACCAATGATAGTGTTAGCAGTACTGGGTAAAGCGTGGAATACGTCGTAGCGTACCAGTGTTGTTCCACGATTGTGAACAATTGGACGCATGATGTTCTCTACCATTTCACAATACACAGCCCCTGTAAGTAGAAACCAATCTTGGGTTACAGTCAATCTACCTATGATTCAAGCATGCACTATTTGGTGGACAAAAATAAATTCCAATCATTATGATCACCCAATAAAATCATTAAAATAACATTGAGGTATGGTACATTTCAAACAGGAAGGAACTTTATATAAATATCTCTATGGGTATGATGGGTAAAAATTGTATAATACCATATAGTGAGGATAGGTGAAGATGAACCGGATTTCTAGGAGTCTGGAGTTATATGGCTACTTTTTTCTGAAACAGCCCTGAACATTAAGATCACATAAGAAGAATATTGCAATGAACTAAATATAGGCATCCTCCCATTATCAGAGTTTGTAACCTCCTAAAAGTCTGAGTAGCATGCGCATGCGCGCATTCGGTCTCAAATCATTTTAATTGTCACAGGAAGCATGTATCTGTATATGAGAGAGATGAGAATTGCATCCAGTATATCTTGAAAAAGAATTAACAACGTTTATGCCAAATTGTTACACAAGAACACATGCTACAATGTCTTGTTTAGCGGTGTCATGCTGAACTTTCTCCTCTCCATTCACAAGTGGACGATGCTGATTAGCCAAGCGCCATGTGCACAAAAGCTGCACGCTGCAGTTTCAACTTCAGTGCAATCAGAGGGTATATCTGACAGTAGGAGGTATACCATCTGATGCCATGAACTAAAAGTAGGAGGCACGTACCAAATGTTGAACTGTCTCGTTGTGCGGGCCTGCACACCTCTATCCTGGATGAGTGGAATGGCACGTAACGATCCTGGGCTGATCCCACCAATAACACATAGCGAAACAGCTCTAGTCCTGTGTGGTATTAAGAAATCAGGCTGTTTACGTGTGATTGTTATCGATATAGTGTCAGTAACATATAGCATAACACCGCCAGTCCTGTGTGGTATTAAGAAATCAGACTGTTTATGAGTGATGGCAATGGATATAGTGTCAGTAACATATAGCATAACACCGCCAGTCCTGTGTGGTATTAAGAAATCAGACTGTTATGAGTGATGGCAATGGATATAGTGTCAGTAACATATAGCATAACACCTCCAGTCATGTGTGGTATTAAGAAATCAGGCTGTCTACTTCATTTCCCCCTATTTGAATCCGCTCACAAAAAATTAGCATTTTTTAATGTTTTCCTGATTTTTAGGTCACACTGACCTTTGACCTTGATTCTGGGGTCACACTGACCTTGACTATTGACCTGGATCTAAATTTTGGTACATGACAAAACAGCTCCCCGTAATTTCTCAATGGACTAAAAAAATTATGATTTTTAACAATTTCACGATTTTAGGGATCACAGTGACCTTGACCTACATTTTGTTAGGCGACACATCGTGTCCCGGAATGTATCTACTGACACAAAAAAATGTTATTTTTAATAATTTCCTAATTTTGGGGTCAGTGACCTTTGACCTTCGACGACCTATTTTTTGGTATGCGACACTTCATTTCCCCCTATTGAATCCACTCACAAAAAATTAGAAATTATTAATGATTTCCTGATTTTTCCATCAGACCCAATGTTTGACCTCTGACCTCGACCTACATTTGGTATGCAACACATCGTTCCCCCCAGGGCATCCACTCACCAAAAATTAGAACTGTAGATAGAACACTGTCAATGATCAATGATTTCCTGATTTTAGCCAACAGTGACTTTTGACCTCTGACCTCGACCTCAACTTTTGGTACGCGACACATCGTCTCCACCTAGCGTATCCACTCACAAAAAATTGCTACTGTGGATAGAAAACGTTCACAGATATAGACCGGACACAAACACTTCAGTGATTTCCTGTTTTTTTATGCCAGTGACCTTTGACCTCTGACCTCGACCTTCATTTTGGTAAGCGACACATCATTTCTCCGTAGGGTATCCACTCACCAAAAATTGGAACTGTAGACAGGAAACTGTCCCAGGTATAGACCGGACACGATAACCGGACAGACGGACGGAAACCGCCATCACATAATACGTCCGCGTATAAAAATTACAACATGCACATTCAGTGAAGAATAAGTCTTGTCACCATCACGACTCGGCATGAACAGTGGACTAAGGTTTGTGTTGGCAATATGGAGAAGGAAAAGACCTCTCCGAGTAATAACTTTTCTCTGTGAGTTACTCGGTTTCCTTTATTTCGATCCTTTAGTGCCAACATACCTGGCCTCATGCCGAGTTTGTATAGGAAGGACAGTCTGGGGTCAGGGTGATCCTTTTGTGCTAACATACCTGGCCTCATGCTGAGTTTGTATAGGAAGGAGAGTCTGGGGTCAGGGTGATCCTTTAGTGCTAATATACCTGGCCTCATGCTGAGTTTGTATAGGAAGGAGAGTCTGGGGTCAGGGTGATCCTTTAGTGCTAACATACCTGGCCTCATGCTGAGTTTGTATAGGAAGGAGAGTCTGGGGGTCAGGGTGATCCTTTAGTGCTAACATACCTGGCCTCATGCTGAGTTTGTATAGGAAGGAGAGTCTGGGGTCAGGGTGATCCTTCAGTGCTAACATACCTGGCCTCATGCTGAGTTTGTATAGGAAGGACAGTCTGGGGTCAGGGTGATCCTTTAGTGCTAACATACCTGGCCTCATGCCGAGTTTGTATAGGAAGGACAGTCTGGGGTCAGGGTGATCCTTCAGTGCTAACATACCTGGCCTCATGCTGAGTTTGTATAGGAAGGACAGTCTGGGGTCAGGGTGATCCTTTAGTGCTAACATACCTGGCCTCATGCTGAGTTTGTATAGGAAGGAGAGTCTGGGGTCAGGGTGATCCTTTAGTGCTAATATACCTGGCCTCATGCTGAGTTTGTATAGGAAGGAGAGTCTGGGGTCAGGGTGATCCTTTAGTGCTAACATACCTGGCCTCATGCCGAGTTTGTATAGGAAGGAGAGTCTGGGGTCAGGGTGATCCTTTAGTGCTAACATACCTGGCCTCATGCTGAGTTTGTATAGGAAGGAGAGTCTGGGGGTCAGGGTGATCCTTTAGTGCTAACATACCTGGCCTCATGCTGAGTTTGTATAGGAAGGAGAGTCTGGGGTCAGGGTGATCCTTCAGTGCTAACATACCTGGCCTCATGCTGAGTTTGTATAGGAAGGACAGTCTGGGGTCAGGGTGATCCTTTAGTGCTAACGTACCTGGCCTCATGCTGAGTTTGTATAGGAAGGAGAGTCTGGGGTCAGGGTGATCCTTCAGTGCTAACATACCTGGCCTCATGCTGAGTTTGTATAGGAAGGACAGTCTGGGGTCAGGGTGATCCTTTAGTGCTAACATACCTGGCCTCATGCTGAGTTTGTATAGGAAGGAGAGTCTGGGGTCAGGGTGATCCTTCAGTGCTAACATACCTAGCCTCATGCTGAGTTTGTATAGGAAGGACAGTCTGGGGTCAGGGTGATCCTTCATATGCTAACATGCCTAGCCTCATGCCGAGTTTGTATAGGAAGGACAGTCTGGGGTCAGGGTGATCCTTTAGTGCTAACATACCTGGCTCATGCAGAGTTTGTATAGGAAGGACAGTCTGGGGTCTGGGTGATCCTTTAGTGCTAACATACCTGGCCTCATGCTGAGTTAGTATAGGAAGGACAGTCTGGGGGTCAGGTTGATCCTTTAGTGCTAACATACCTGGCCTCATGCTGAGTTAGTATAGGAAGGACAGTCTGGGGGTCAGGGTGATCCTTTAGTGCTAACATACCTGGCCTCATGCTGAGTTTGTATAGGAAGGACAGTCTGGGGTCTGGGTGATCCTCTAGTGCTAACATACCTGGCCTCATGCTGAGCTTGCAGGAAGGACAGTCTGGGGTCAGGGTGATCCTTTTGTGCTAACATACCTGGCCTCATGCTGAGTTTGTATAGGAAGGAGAGTCTGGGGTCAGGGTGATCCTTTAGTGCTAATATACCTGGCCTCATGCTGAGTTTGTATAGGAAGGAGAGTCTGGGGTCAGGGTGATCCTTTAGTGCTAACATACCTGGCCTCATGCTGAGTTTGTATAGGAAGGAGAGTCTGGGGTCAGGGTGATCCTTTAGTGCTAACATACCTGGCCTCATGCTGAGTTTGTATAGGAAGGAGAGTCTGGGGTCAGGGTGATCCTTCAATGCTAACATACCTGGCCTCATGCTGAGTTTGCATAGGAAGGAGAGTCTGGGGTCTGGGTGATCCTCTAGTGCTAACACATACCTGGCCTCATGCTGAGTTTGTATAGGAAGGACAGTCTGGGGTCAGGGTGATCCTTTAATGCTAACATACCTGGCCTCATGCTGAGTTTGCATAGGAAGGACAGTCTGGGGTCAGGGTGATCCTTTAGTGCTAACATACCTAGCCTCATGCTGAGTTTGTATAGGAAGGACAGTCTGGGGTCTGGGTGATCCTTTAGTGCTAACATACCTGGCCTCATGCTGAGTTTGTATAGGAAGGACAGTCTGGGGTCAGGGTGATCCTTTTGTGCTAACATACCTGGCCTCATGCTGAGTTTGTATAGGAAGGACAGTCTGGGGTCAGGGTGATCCTTTAGTGCTAACATACCTGGCCTCATGCTGAGTTTGTATAGGAAGGAGAGTCTGGGGGTCAGGGTGATCCTTCAGTGCTAACATACCTGGTTCATGCTGAGTTTGCATAGGAAGGACAGTCTGGGGTCAGGGTGATCCTTTAGTGCTAACATACCTGGCCTCATGCCGAGTTTGTATAGGAAGGAGAGTCTGGGGTCAGGGTGATCCTTTAGTGCTAACATACCTGGCCTCATGCCGAGTTTGTATAGGAAGGACAGTCTGGGGTCAGGGTGATCCTTCAGCCCAGTGCTAACATACCTGGCCTCATGCTGAGTTTGTATAGGAAGGCTGACAGTCTGGGGTCAGGGTGATCCTTTAGTGCTAACATACCTGGCCTCATGCTGAGTTTGTATAGGAAGGAGAGTCTGGGGTCAGGGTGATCCTTTAGTGCTAATATACCTGGCCTCATGCTGAGTTTGTATAGGAAGGAGAGTCTGGGGTCAGGGTGATCCTTTAGTGCTAACATACCTGGCCTCATGCTGAGTTTGTATAGGAAGGAGAGTCTGGGGTCAGGGTGATCCTTTAGTGCTAACATACCTGGCCTCATGCTGAGTTTGTATAGGAAGGAGAGTCTGGGGGTCAGGGTGATCCTTTAGTGCTAACATACCTGGCCTCATGCTGAGTTTGTATAGGAAGGAGAGTCTGGGGTCAGGGTGATCCTTCAGTGCTAACATACCTGGCCTCATGCTGAGTTTGTATAGGAAGGACAGTCTGGGGTCAGGGTGATCCTTTAGTGCTAACGTACCTGGCCTCATGCTGAGTTTGTATAGGAAGGAGAGTCTGGGGTCAGGGTGATCCTTCAGTGCTAACATACCTGGCCTCATGCTGAGTTTGTATAGGAAGGACAGTCTGGGGTCAGGGTGATCCTTCAGTGCTAACATACCTAGCCTCATGCTGAGTTTGTATAGGAAGGACAGTCTGGGGTCAGGGTGATCCTTCATATGCTAACATGCCTAGCCTCATGCCGAGTTTGTATAGGAAGGACAGTCTGGGGTCAGGGTGATCCTTTAGTGCTAACATACCTGGCTCATGCAGAGTTTGTATAGGAAGGACAGTCTGGGGTCTGGGTGATCCTTTAGTGCTAACATACCTGGCCTCATGCTGAGTTAGTATAGGAAGGACAGTCTGGGGGTCAGGGTGATCCTTTAGTGCTAACATACCTGGCCTCATGCTGAGTTAGTATAGGAAGGACAGTCTGGGGGTCAGGGTGATCCTTTAGTGCCAACATACCTGGCCTCATGCTGAGTTTGTATAGGAAGGACAGTCTGGGGTCTGGGTGATCCTCTAGTGCTAACATACCTGGCCTCATGCTGAGTTTGCATAGGAAGGACAGTCTGGGGTCAGGGTGATCCTTTAGTGCTAACATACCTGGCCTCATGCTGAGTTTGTATAGGAAGGAGAGTCTGGGGTCAGGGTGATCCTTTAGTGCTAATATACCTGGCCTCATGCTGAGTTTGTATAGGAAGGAGAGTCTGGGGTCAGGGTGATCCTTTAGTGCTAACATACCTGGCCTCATGCTGAGTTTGTATAGGAAGGAGAGTCTGGGGTCAGGGTGATCCTTTAGTGCTAACATACCTGGCCTCATGCTGAGTTTGTATAGGAAGGAGAGTCTGGGGTCAGGGTGATCCTTCAATGCTAACATACCTGGCCTCATGCTGAGTTTGCATAGGAAGGAGAGTCTGGGGTCTGGGTGATCCTCTAGTGCTAACACATACCTGGCCTCATGCTGAGTTTGTATAGGAAGGACAGTCTGGGGTCAGGGTGATCCTTTAATGCTAACATACCTGGCCTCATGCTGAGTTTGCATAGGAAGGACAGTCTGGGGTCAGGGTGATCCTTTAGTGCTAACATACCTAGCCTCATGCTGAGTTTGTATAGGAAGGACAGTCTGGGGTCTGGGTGATCCTTTAGTGCTAACATACCTGGCCTCATGCTGAGTTTGTATAGGAAGGACAGTCTGGGGTCAGGGTGATCCTTTTGTGCTAACATACCTGGCCTCATGCTGAGTTTGTATAGGAAGGACAGTCTGGGGTCAGGGTGATCCTTTAGTGCTAACATACCTGGCCTCATGCTGAGTTTGTATAGGAAGGAGAGTCTGGGGGTCAGGGTGATCCTTCAGTGCTAACATACCTGGTTCATGCTGAGTTTGCATAGGAAGGACAGTCTGGGGTCAGGGTGATCCTTTAGTGCTAACATACCTGGCCTCATGCCGAGTTTGTATAGGAAGGAGAGTCTGGGGTCAGGGTGATCCTCTAGTGCTAACATACCTGGCCTCTCCGAGTAATAACTTTTCTCTGTGAGTTACTCGGTTTCCTTTATTTCGATCCTTTAGTGCCAACATACCTGGCCTCATGCCGAATTTGTATAGGAAGGAGAGTCTGGGGTCTGGGTGATCCTCTAGTGCTAACATACCTGGCCTCATGCTGAGTTTGTATAGGAAGGAGAGTCTGGGGTCAGGGTGATCCTCTAGTGCTAACATACCTGGCCTCTCCGAGTAATAACTTTTCTCTGTGAGTTACTCGGTTTCCTTTATTTCGATCCTTTAGTGCCAACATACCTGGCCTCATGCCGAGTTTGTATAGGAAGGAGAGTCTGGGGTCTGGGTGATCCTCTAGTGCTAACATACCTGGCCTCATGCTGAGTTTGTATAGGAAGGACAGTCTGGGGTCAGGGTGATCCTTTAGTGCTAACATACCTGGCCTCATGCTGAGGGTCTGGGTGATCCTCTAGTGCTAACACATACCTGTCCTCATGCTGAGTTTGCATAGGAAGGACAGTCTGGGGTCAGGGTGATCCTTTAGTGCTAACATACCTGGCCTCATGCCGAGTTTGTATACGAAGGACAGTCTGGGGTCAGGGTGATCCTTTTGTGCTAACATACCTGGCCTCATGCTGAGTTTGTATAGGAAGGAGAGTCTGGGGTCAGGGTGATCCTTTAGTGCTAACTGTAATAATGATCCAGATTTCTTCCACTTCTGCATAAACCACATACCTGGAAAAAGGTTCAATACAGACAGTTGGTAAATGTATATAGTTTGTTCATATGTAGATATGCATGCGATATTATACAACTTTATGGATTTTCATAGGTTTTGTTGAATATATTAGCTTTGTCAGATAATAGTGGCACACCATATGAAAAGAAGTGTCTCTAATAAGTTAAATCCCCTAAATATTCTATCACCAATCAAAACGAAAGCTGTTGTGAAACACGACCCCCTGAATACATGTGTAAAACATATCTGGTATGCACAGGGATTTAGATATTCCAAAATTGAGCACACCCTCCATAGGTATGTCAATTTTTTTTTAGGATGGGACAAAGGGTGGAGCATATACCCCTGAAGGACGAGCAATCGGGAATAACAATGGGTGAAACCCAGTGTGAATCAGAGGAGGGACTGAGAGAGGCAGAAACCCTTGGACCCAATACAATAGGGGAAGAAAATGAGTTTGGTTTGATGTTTACTTGTTATCTTCCAATTCATGATATTCCATCCAAATGAACCCGAACACAACAGCATCTTACAAAATTCAGATATAAAAAGAAAACAATCCCAGGGACATAACATATATATGTAGCATTAGCAGAACAGTATAAGTTTCACTTCAAAAGCGTACATTTTTTACCTCAGTCTTAACAAGAATTTGTGGTACACGCTCACATATGGACAGAAAGCAATGCTACATTCCCCAACCAACATGACCAAGGTATGTCGGGGAATAAAAATACAGTTCCCCAGGCCCTGCAGTTTGAGGGAAGTGATCACTCTCACTTCCTATCACTCCCCATAAACTGACATCAAGAGAGTGAAAAAAAGACTCTCCTAGACAATTTAAATTTGATCACGCTCAAAAATCAGTTAATACGAGAGATCCTGAAGGATCTTGGCGCCCACCATTGTCCGATAATTGTAAGCTAATGACAAGAGGATCATTTTGTCCATTGTTACTAGAACAAATGATTGATTTGTAACTTTGTTTACAGAATTTCGAATATGCGCAAAAAAAGATCGAAAAAGGTACACTGGAAAACACCAATATATAATATTTCTAAGTTTCAAGATTTCTAGAAACTGTACTTATGTCGGTTGTTATAGTACAAGAGAAATGAGCAAAGTTAGTCTGAAAGTCAATGTACATGTACGGAGGATCCTTCGTCTTCGTTTTGTAGTATTTTTTTTTTTTTTTTTTTTTTTTTTTTTGCACGTGTCATCATTGGGTACTGGAAGCGAAGACAAATCTCTTTGACACTTTGGCATACTTAAGATTATATAATTAAGAACCAATGCTAATTCTGTTCTGTTTACTGGGCTAGTTTGAGATATCTCTTTTAAGATACCATGCTCGAAAATAGTAAGATGGTACAATAATATGAAACATCATATGTTGAAATGTTGAAACATCGAAAGTGTCTGAATCCTGATTATCTCCCTTGGATCGTAACATGCAGTAGTCTACAGTTGTCGAGTTGTGACATTGTGTCACAAGAGTGACATCCATTCATGTAGCTTACCCGCCGGCAGACGAAAGGGTGGGGCAGTTCACTTGCAACTGCATGGACTAAAGAAAACTGATTTAAAATTTGAAGAAACACATTTTAATTCCAAATTATTTGAACTCCTTGATATCGCCATGGAACAAGGTTCCCTTTGCGAAATCCAGGATGGCTGCCTTGTGGCCATATTGATCTTCAATTCGGACCGAAAAAGGTATCTTGCACAACTAGACCCTAAGGAGAACCTGTGTACGAAATTTGAGAAAGATCCTTGCAGTACTTCCTGAGAAATGACGATAACAAGGTTTCATGGGGAAATCCAAGATGGCTGCCTTGTGGCCATATTGGATTTTCGAATCGGACCAGAGAAGGTATCTTGCACAACTAGTCCCCAAGGGGAACCTGTGTACCAAATTTGAGAAAGATCCTTGCAGTACTTCCTGAGAAATGACGATAACAAGGTTTCATGGGGAAATCCAAGATGGCTGCCTTGTGGCCATATTGGATTTTCGAATCGGACCAGAGAAGGTATCTTGCACAACTAGACCCCAAGGGGAACCTGTGTACCAAATTTGAGAAAGATCCATGCAGTAGTTCCTGAGAAATCGCGATAACAAGGTTTCATGGCGAAATCCAGGATGGCTGCCTTGTGGCCATATTGGATTTTCAATTCGGACCGAAAAAGTTATCTTGCACAACTAGACCCTAAGGAGAACCTGTGTACCAAATTTGAGAAAGATCCATGCAGTACTTACTGAGAAATGACAATAACAAAGGTTCATGGGTAAATCCAAGATGGCTGCCTGGTGGCCATATTGGATTTTTGAGCCGGACCAGAAAAAGTATCTTGCACAACTAGACCCGAATGGGAACCTGTGTACCTAATTTGAGAAAGATCCATGCAGTACTTCCTGAGAAATGACGATAACAATGTTTCATTGGGAAATCCAAGATGGCTGCCTGGTGGCCATATTGGATTTTTCGAATCGGACAAAAGGTATCTTGCACAACTAGACCACAAGGGGAACCTGTGTACCAAATTTGAGAAAGATCCATGCAGTAGTTCCTGAGAAATCGCAATAACAAGGTTTCATGGGGAAATCCAAGATGGATGCCTGGTGGCCATATTGGATTTTCGAATCGGACCGGAAAAGGTATCTTGCACAACTAGACCCCAAGAGGAACATGTGTACCAAATTTGAGAAAGATACATGCAGTAGTTCCTGAGAAATCGCGATAACAAGGCTTCATGGGGAAATCCAAGATGGCTGCCTGGTGTCAATATTGGATTTTCGAATCGGATCAGAAAAAATATTTTGCACAACTAGACCCCAAGGTGAACCTGTGTACCAAATTTGAGAAAGATCCATGCAGTACTTCCTGAAAAATCGCGATAACAAGGTTTCATGGGGAAATCCAAGATGGCTGCCTGGTGGCCATATTGGATTTTCGAATCGGACCAGAAAAGGTATCTTGCACAACTACACCCCAAGGTGAACCTGTCTACCAAATTTGAGAAAGATACATGCAGTAGTTCCTGAGAAATCGCGATAACAAGCTTTCATGGGGAAATCCCAGATGGCTGCCTGGTGGCCATATTGGATTTTCGAATCGGACCAGAAAAGGTATCTTGCACAACTAGACCTGAAAGGGAACCTGTGTACCAAATTTGAGAAAGATCCATGCAGTAGTTCCTGAGAAATCACGATAACAAGGTTTCATGGAGAAATCCAAGATACAAGCTGCCTGGTGGCCCATATTGGATTTTCGAGGCTCCGGACACGGAAAAGGTATCTTTGCACAACTAGACCCCAAGGTGAACCTGTGTACCAAATTTGAGAAAGATCCATGCAGTAGTTCCTGAGAAATCGCGATAACAAGAATTGTTTACGCACGGACGGACAGACGACGGACCACGGACGAAAAGTGATTTGAACAGCCCACCATCTGGTGATGGTGGGCTAATAATGAAGAAATATTGGATTATCTGCATGATTTTGCTCCATTTTGTCAACTTCTTTCTCTAATAAATTTGATCACGCCCTGAATTATGTTGCAAAATTTCACTGCCTGTGATTGAGTTATTGGAGGATAGACCTTAACGTGATCATCAGTGCCAGCAATATTACCATGACAACAGACAACTTTATTCAATAATTGAACCGTGATTACATGATATATTAAATATACATAATTATAGCTTCCGCATTGTCGATTAACTCAGCAACAGGGATATAAGCCTTACCCATATTGACAAGTCCACTGTTGTTGTACAGGGTGCCGAGGTGAGGACCAGACAGAGAGAGAAACGTGTACAACTTGGGGATGAAGGGAGCTAACTCTGGGCGGGATAATGCTGAACGGACAATGATATTTCCAAGAGAATGTCCAACAAAGCTGGAAAGAAGAATGAAAACAAGTCTATAAATCTCTATTGAAATTCACAGCTGAAGTGGCAAGTTTGAAATGTTCTGTGATTAATGTGTAAAAATTGCAATGTGCTAAAATTGCTGGAATAAATATTATCAAATGTATGTTCAAGTTTGACTTTTGTTCGTTTCATTATGTACATACGCAGAGGATGCTTTTCCACCAATTTCCAATTCACTTCGACCCTCTGACAGAAAGGCCTTGGCCTACGAGTTTGTAAATCGAGTATAAATAAAGCCTATTATTATTACTTAGGTTGCTTTTTTAAAATCTTTTAAATAGATCCAGTTTTCTGGCAATCCGATGCAGTAGTTTAGCGCAATTTGCATATACATTGACTCATTCAATAACATTATTTTGGCAAAACTTTGAGAGAGAAATGTGATAAAACGGGGAATAAAAAACACTTGTTTCTCTTTATTATTATTTTTTTAACCTGGTTATTGCTGTGTGGTGGTACCTGTGAAGATAGAAATGTATTTTATTCAGCCTTAGACCAAGCTGTGGAACTGGAGAATGGAATACCGGAAAACTGGAAATGATCAGATTTTTATCATCTTCTACATGAGTAGTGTACAGTGCACAGGACCTACGAAGTAGGGTGAGGAAGACGACTTGGGGGTCCAAGAGTAAAGTTATAGGTCACCTATATGACTTGGGGGTCCAAGCGTAATGTAAAAGGTTACATAAGTAGGTCAAATTTTCATCAAAAGTAGGTCAGCTCAGAACTTGCTGGTAACAGTCCCCTAATGCACGTTCATGCCAAAAATCAAGGTTCCAATGTTAATGGTTCTCCTTATTTTGCCGACAAAAGAATTCGGATGGACTGACTGACTTACTCACTACCGGACAATTTGCAAATGAGAGCCTACTTCGTATGAATATCTGAAAATTTCAGAGAATATGGTCTCATGCAACAAATTTATGGCCAACTTCACCTCATATCTTTTGTTTAAATTCAATGTTGCCCAGATTCTATCAGTGGACAGCTGTTTATAACAGAACAATGATAGTACTCACCTGATTCTGTTGGGCCGGAGGGAATACATATCTATATAGGACAGGATTTCTTTGACCAGTCTATCAGTCATTGTATCAAAATCTGCAAAAGTGTCCTGCAAAACAACAATGGAAAATGGTATTCACATTCAGTAATTTCTACATCATTCATACTGAACATCAAAGCATGCATGAAAAATATAGAAGTACATTGCAAACTAAACCATTGTACATGTGAACACTGTCAGACACCTGAGTAAAATTGACTAACCTCTAAATAAAGTAATTATGCATGGTTCCAATACTTAAATTTACACTATATTGAACCTTTGATAAACCAGAACCCTGCCAAAACCGACCCTATAATCTGACCCCATGCATGGTCGTCATACACAGGTTTCACTGTAATTTCTAGGGAAAATGCATTATAGCAAAACCTATACAATTGCAGATCTATTTGACACACAGATAGGACAGTTAAACTAGATTAGATCATTTAATTATACCAAATGTTTATAAATGGAAAGTTCAAACAGCATTTGGTTTATACAGGGTAAAAACAATGAAAGCTTAAACACTGGATAATGACAGTCATCAATATTCACTGGTGTGTCAGTTTAGTCAGGTGTTGATTTGAAGAGGTTACATTTTATTGTACAATCAGGAGAGTCTAGGGCACATGCACTAATCTCACAGCAGAAGGGTGGTTTAATTGGTAAGTATGGGTACAGTCATGGATAAGTATGGGTACAGTCATGGATAAGTATGGGTACAGCCATGGATAAGTATGGATACAGTCATGGATAAGTATGGGTACAGTCATGGATAAGTATGGGTAGTCATGGATATGTATGGGTACAGTCATGGATAAGTATGGGTACAGTCATGGATAAGTATGGGTACAGTCATGGATAAGTATGGGTACAGTCATGGATAAGTATGGGTACAGCCATGGATAAGTATGGGTACAGTCATGCATAAGTATGGGTACAGTCATGGATATGTATGGGTACAGTCATGGATAAGTATGGGTACAGCCATGGATAAGTATGGGTACAGTCATGAGTATGGGTACAGTCATGGATATGTATGGGTACAGTCATGGATAAGTATGGGTACAGTCATGGATATGTATGGGTACAGTCATGGATAAGTATGGGTACAGTCATGGATATGTATGGGTACAGTCATGGATATGTATGGGTACAGTCATGGATAAGTATGGGTACAGTCATGGATAAGTATGGGTACAGTCATGGATATGTATGGTTACAGTCATGGATAAGTACAGGTACAGTCATGGATAAGTACGGGTACAGCCATGGATAAGTACGGGTACAGTCATGGATAAGTACGGGTACAGTCATGGATAAGTATGGGTACAGTCATGGATATGTATGGGTACAGTCATGGATAAGTATGGTTACAGTCATGGACAAGTATGGGTACAGTCATGGATAAGTATGGGTACAGTCATGGATAAGTATGGTTACAGTCATGGATAAGTATGGGTACAATCATTGGTAAGTATGGTTACAGTCATGGATTAGTATGGTTACAGTCATGGATATGTATGGGTACAGTCATGGATAAGTATGGGTACAGTCATGGATAAGTATGGTTACAGTCATGGATAAGTATGGGTACAGTCATAGATAAGTATGGTTCCGGTCATGGATAAGTATGGTTACAGTCCAGGGATTCATAGACGTCCATTCTTACTACCGTTAAACAGTATAAGAAAATGTCAAAAACTGAATACAGACAGTAAATACGAAGCTGCGCATCTGAAAACCCCTCGGCTCTGGGCACCAACCATTCATAATGTATTCAATTTGAACCAAGACTTCAGAAACACCAAGCAGTCAAGTGACAAATATACAGATAATAAAATTTTTTGCAATTAGAAATGGCCTCTAAGGTTTCCGTCCAATCAGAGAAACCGGTATTCATTACATAAGTCTCTTGATGCATCGATGATGTATACCAAATTTTACATCGAGCATTTGAAAGTTATCAGAAATCATAGATAGAAATCATTAATGATTTCGCATAAACTAAAGATGGCCACCCATCCTTCCCACCACTCAAGAGGAACTGATGTGGTTATTCATTGCAAGTCTTGATACATGGATGCTGTATACCAAGTTTCATATAGAACACTGATATGGTATCAAAGATATATATCATTAAAGATTTTGCATAAATTAAAGATGGCCACCAAGATTTCCGCTCAATCAGAAAAACCAAAACTGTCATTTATCGCAAGTCTATTGATGCATCGATGATGTATATCAAATTTTACATTGAGCACTTGAACGGTATCAGAGATAGAGATCATTAATGATTTCGCATAAATTAAAGATGGCCGCCCATCCTTCCCGCCACTCCGAGGAACTGATGTGGTTATACATTGCAGGTCTCTTGATACATCGACTACATGTATACTAAGTTTCGTATAGAACACTTGAATAGTATCAGACATATATATCATTAAAGATTCTGCATTAAAGATAGCCGCCAAGGTTTCCACCGAATCAGGGAAACTGGTTTGGTCATTCCTTTGAAGTTTCTTGATGCATCGATGATCTATACCAAGTTTCACACTGAACAGTGAAATGGTACCTGAGATACACAAGATTAAAGGTTTCGCATAAATTAAATATGGCCGCCAAAGTTTTCAACCAATCGGGTCCAGATTCGATAGGGTTCTGGGTCACGAGCATATGGATGTGCACTGCAAGTTTGGTGTGCCTAGGTTAAATCATTCTAAACATATCATGGTAACGAGAAAGGTGTGACGGACAGACGGACGGACGGACAGACGGACATGCATGACGACGACAATACCCTTCGGCCAAATTTTGGCCGAGGGGTAAAAACTCAAAAGTGTACGTTTTGGGCAAGAAATACTCAATATTTTTGACGAAAACTCAATCCTCGAAATGGTGCAAATTATTTCAATGATGTGAAATCCATCGCCGATCCTTCGACAATCTGGCTTCGAATGTTTGGGGATTTTCAGTTCTAGAAATCATTGCCAAAGTTTTGCCAATAACACGCTTGATACAGAAAGCGGAAGTAAACTCAGGTGTGAGACATGCGCAGATCACGATGACGACGATATAACGACAGGGTCTCGACTACAGTCATAGGGCGCACACAGTCTGCGACACGTGCTTTACAACAGAAGATTGGCTAACACCAAATCAAGCGCTCCCATTGGTCGCTGATTGACAGGAAATCTGTACAACCTGTGAAGAGCAACTCTGCAGCCCAACATGAACTTCAGCAAGAGACTACATAGACACGACAAACTCCACGTGCTTTCTGTTTCAGTTGGCGGGACGGCGGGAATACGAGAACAAATTTACCAAGTGGTTTTCTTCGCTGATAGTAGTGCGATACACTTTGAAATAAAACTACCGGCTGTGTTGTAAAGTTAAAATTTGAAAAGAAAACTCTTTTCATTGACATACATGACAGAAGGAGCTTATGCGGAGTCCAGTTTTCGTTTTATACTTTCGTAATTTGTGAATCTCCAAAGACTGACCTGTCAGTATTCACCATCACACAAACTATATTCAGATTATGGTCGAAATATTGCTAAATGCCTGGACCAAAATGATTTAATAATAAAAAATACACTGTTTTATTATAATTATAAAACTTTTTTAATCGTTGTAAGGATGAAAACAGGAATCTTGAATAAAGTGGCGACAGAGTCCATTTAACCCAGGTTCTGGCGGTTGCTTACATTGATGACATCCAGCATTTTGTTAAATTCTGCGTAACCTTTTCACGTAACCTTTGGGTAACGCAGTCAAGTTTGGCGTAACCTAACCAATAGGTTACGCACCTGCAGTATCCGTAACCTTTGTGGGGGTTACGCAATGATCTCTAATGTCATGGCCTGTACCGGGACTAGATTCTTTTCCATCACACAATGTTTTTAATTTATGTCCAAATTTAATGTCTTCATTATATTTCTCAAGTTAAACATTAACCAACAGAAAACTTCTTAAAATTTTATTTCAGTATTTCATTATAAATATTTTTACAGTGAAATGTATCAGAGGTGAAGTGTGCCAGACCTGTTGACAGTTTGTGGGTTTATGTGGTGTTTGACTTCAGTATTACAGAAATTATTTGTTAATACAGTGCCGCCTCGCCATAGCGCGCCTCGATAAAACGCGAATTCGGATATAACGCGCACAATTTTTTGTCCCCCAAAATAAAAAAAATAAAAAAATAAATTAAAAAAAAAAAAAAATCGTTAAATTCAGAAATTTCGAAAATATTTCAACACTGTTGTTAAAACATAACTCACGAAACACGAATTGCACGTAATAACCTGTTTATTGTGCGTGTATTTGTTTTGTGTTAGGCTTTTGTTAAAGCTACCGTACTGGAATGGCCCACCTGCGGTACGTGCGACCACGTGGTGAACAACAACAACACAGTCATCAATGTGAACTTTGGTGTGCTAGAAAATAAGTTGTAGCATGCCTAAAGACTGTTAATTAATAAAGAGACTGTCAAACTTCTGAGCACACATTGTCATTAAGCAATCAGGATAAACTGTTAATCCCGTGAAGGTTAGAAATCTCAAATATGTCGCTGTTTGTTTTTGTCGCGGGTCTCTTGAATAGGACTTATCTGCAGCCCTCTTGGCTGGTCCTAGGTGGGAATAGGCGCAGATTCCCAGTGTGATATTTTAATCTTCTTATCCGCGGTACAATCTCCTGTTTCTCAAAATTATATATGCAGATGTATGCACTTCGATAATTTAATTGGATCATTTAAATGAAAATGTAGTGTATTTTGTCTGTTTATTTAATTATGTTATGTTCCACAATATGTGCTATGATAATTTATTCTTTTAATTTGGATAAGTTTTCTCTCTCTAAAATGTGCTGAAATTATACAATTTGGATCGGGTCTTTCCGTGTGTTTTGGAATGAGGTTGAATAAAAAAATATTGTCCGAAATATATTTTCAACGACACGCATTATTCAACTTGATAGTGCAAGGGAAACAACTTCAGAATGAATGGCTATTCCGCGATCACCTGCAGCCGAATGCTGCTGCCAGATCACGTGGGCATTACTGCCATCATTCGGTACTTCGTGACATTTGCCGGGAACTCCGAAATAAATTAATTACCAATCTGAATCTAGAAGGTTAGTAAAATTACCGCTATGTCAGATGGTCTAATCACGTCACATTTGGCATGAAAAGACCGCACCCCATCAGCCTTGGTCCAGTGCGTCAGTATCTTGTCATGATTGACAAGGGTCTTTTTGTCTTGGTCGTGTGGTTGACAACGATCTTTTTACAAAAGAAAAAAAATCATAAAACAGTTTGTTCACGTTTTATTTTGAAAGTGTTAAGAATAGGACAAAATAATAATAAGCGTTACTGCATGCTGTTAAGCTGGGTTGACAACGCCACGTGTGCCCCTGTAAAAGAACAACAACAACAACAACAACAACAACACCAGCTTGGTATTTTGACAATTCATTATAACGCGATTATCCTATAACGCGGTTTTAAATTAGGGGACAAAACATCACGCTATGGCGAGGCGGCACTGTATCTTAATTGGTAGGGTGGTAAAAATATCCAAAAACTCAATATCAGCTTGTGGATGGGCCGTAAAAACTTGGAAAAACTAAAAATTTGGACTTCTATGAATCCTTGCAGTCATGGATAAGTATGGGTACAGTCATGGATAAGTATGGTTACAGTCATGGATAAGTATGGGTACAGTCATGGATAAGTATGGTTACAGTCATGGATAAATATGGATGGTAATCTCTCTAATAATTCAATCAAGGTGATCAAATTTATTAGAACAAGAAATTAATGAATTAATAAATCATGCAGGTAATCACTGATTTCTTTGTTATATTAAAGATTTTAGAGGGTGATCAATTTAGTCTACTAATTTGAGGGTGATTGAATTAGTAGAGTATTTAGTGTATTCCATTTTTTAGGAGGAGGAACTTTACTGTCTTACATAGGAGATGGGATATCATGTGAGGACAGACCAAAGCAATGCTCAGTGTGGTGGAGGGTACTGCACAGCTAAAGGGGAGTAACTCTGTGAATAATTATTTTCCAAGTGGTTAATTGACAAATTGAATCGAAGCTCTTAGATGGTATACATTTACAGCAATGACATCCTTTTTGTGGATGTGGGGAGGGGAGATTAATTGAAAGTTTCATATGTATAGGTTTGTGCAGTAAATTCAAACTCTAAACTTGATCGATCATGGAATGGAAAGGTGAAAGAAATACAGATGATATAATTAGAAATGCTGAACTATAAGAACACTAACCTGATTTCTTTCTGACATGAGGAACTCAAGCTTGAACCCTGGAAGAGCTGACTCCATGTAAGTCTTCACTAAACGTAGATCAGCACTGTTACCTGTATTATACCAATAATAACATTATACATTCGACAATGCTCGTCATCAGGTTTATTTTCTTAGAATTCAATATCCCTATCTATCAACTGACCACCCACCTCGTTTCAATCAGCCACTGCAATGAAAACCCAAGTGGTTGTACGCCCCCGAAATTGAAACTACTGATTTGGCTTGAAACCGTAACATTCAGTACCTGACATGGAGAGCAATGCCAAGTGAAATCCACTGGCAAGGTACACACATATACCAAATTTGTCCTGAAAAGAAAATTTGGCATAGTTCCCATATGGCACAACCTACAGGTGAATCAGCATGAAAATCCCAGGTGAGATTTTGAGGCAAGGTACCCGCATACCAAATTTGCAAAGAACCCGTTTAGGTTTTTTAGACGTTACCGTTCGGAAACAAAATTTTAACTTGATCCCCAGGTGTTGCCACCTATAGGCTGATTGGTATGAAAAAACAATCCCAAGCGAAATCTTGAGGCAAGCTACCCACATACCAAATTTGGAAAGAATCCACTGAGGTTTTCAGAAGTTGTCTGGAAACAAAATTTTAAATTGACCCCCAGGTGGCACCACCTATAGGCAGATCGGAGTGAAAAACAATCCCAAGCGAGATACTGAGGCGAGATACCCACATACCAAATGTGTAAAGTATCTGATCAGGTTTTTAAAAACTACTGTCTGGAAAACAAGTCTGACAGATTGATGGTAGCAAGGATGGACGCACGGACCCCTTCGGGCAGCAGGGGACAAAAACAATTGTACATGTAACTTGTGGCATAGCTTTCTATAATTTATTCAATCATTTATTACAGAATTTCAAACTAGAATGTTTGAACATTCTGTGAAAACTGAAATCACCATCACTCATCCCATCCTAAGTGACTACATATAACTGAGAACACCTCGGGCTGCTAACTTGAAAATTAATTGTTTGACTGGATCGAGATTAGTTAAGCTTAACATAACATCTCGTACCTTGACACTGTGGAGCAAACAGATCTGTTTCCACCCGCATTTACCGCTCTCTTCAAATGGGCAAAACTTCACCCTTTTCTGCCAGTGTAAAATATAGAACCATTTGTGAAGCCCTCCAATCAAGAAAACCACCTCTAAATCTCCCAATCCATTTGGTTTGAGACTATTTTGTATTGAACTCAAAGAGTACAGGCGGATTTCTCACTTGGAGTTTTGATCAGGGCTTCTCAGCTGTTTCTAAAGTAAAACATTGCGGTTAACGCAGGTGAAAACAGATCTATTTGCGGCCTGCAAGCGTATTTGTTAAACTTTAGCTAGATGAAGATGACCATGTGACCATACCGTCTAGTCCATGAACACAGACAATAAGGTGAAGACCATCCTGCTCATCATCCATATCATCAGGCACATGGAAATATGGAATGGTGGAAGCCAGCGTGGAAAAATCACTGCAACAACAATAATACATACATTGAATGGACCATGTACAAAACAGAACTGTACATGTACCATACTGATTTTGAACAAGAATGAATACGGAGTGAGTGGGTGAGTGAGTAGGATTTAACATCGTTTTCAACAATTTTTCAGTCATATTACGACGGTCTCTGAATATGAATGTCACTTTGACAAATTGAAATAATACAGCTTTAGCAGGATTAGCCTTTGGAAAAATCTGTCTATGAATTCGAGCTGAACCAGATTTTGCCACTACGAGTCATTTTCTACCATGCCATAAACTGGATATGCTAGAGTTGCTGATAATGTGACAAATACAATGATGGCAGTTTGTGAACCCTATGGGTTATCTCCTAGGTTGGGTCTTGCCCAAAAGCATGCTGGGAAACTTAAATTGGCCAATGGACAGCAGCTGCAGTTGAACCAGTGAGCATACTCCTAGCAAGCTCAGCAAATGTGAATGATACAGTCGCTTCTAGTATACTCCTAGCAAGCTCAGCAAATGTGAATGATACAGTCGCTTCTAGTATACTCCTAGCAGGCAGTCAATGTGTTAACACAGAGAACTATTAACTAAATTATAGCTGGATACATGGATTTGAGCATCCAGTCTATGACCTATAGATCTGCTCCACCTGTCTGTAATGCGACCATGCTGAACAGAGGCCATTGGTAATTAATAGTTTTTTAGCATAACACTGCTCTTCACAAATCAACATGCTGCATGAGATAATTTGAAAATTTGGATTACGTATGAAATCACACTCCTCATAAAGTTGTCCCATGGAAAAAGCTGTGTGAATCAGGCCTAAAATTACTGAATTTCCTGGAATATTTCACCTCATCACTTCATAGAGCTTTAGTTTGTTTAGTTAAAATAGACACCATACAGGTCATTCTCAAACATTACTTGGCGATTGTTATTAAATGTTAAACTATCAATAATCAACCCTGGCATATACCATACACCTCTTTCGAGGCTAAACCATTCACCTTCATCAGCTCAATTGATTGGATGCCTAGCTTTCCCAAAGACGAGCCCCGAAAAGAGCTAACCGACCATATAGAAGCGACAGTGGCATGTACAGGTGTTAAAATGGGGATTTCTCCATTGATCTCGATGATTAAAACACATGCGGGCATCATTTGTCACGAAAAGTATAGAAGCACACCTATAAATAACAGTTCAGCTTCCGCTTTCTACATTATTTTACTCTTCATGTAGTTCTGAATACTCTTTTTGTTCTTTTACTATGTATTAAAAGTGATAATACAAATTTTCAAAATACATAAATGTCATTTGAATGATTGGATTGTAGCATGTTTACAGGTAAATTAATTTCACTTTGAGATCTCACATACTAGATATCAGTAGCGAATACCATACCTGTATAGCTGCCCTTGAAACCGTAACTGACTTTTTAACTTCTCCTTCATTGTTACAAAGCTGAAATAAAATGACACGAAAATATAGGAAACTGAAATAATTTGAAATAAAGTAATCATATGTTACTAAAACTGACAGCTTTCAAATGCCATGAGATGATAAATGGCTGAAGTTTGCCGAATACTTGTAGATTTCTACAGACATTTTTTTACAAATACCATAAATACTTGAAATAAAATGATTATTATGAAGGACGGGATGGCAAGATTTCCTGAAGGCTTAAACTGTTAAATGTAATTGATACACAGCATCACACCCAATGGTTTTCATTTCATGGTAATTATCAATACAGGTAACTCCTCACAGCAGGTGTGAATTGAGAGAGTGAGTCAAGTGAGCATCACTTTCAACAATATTCGTGACGAACCAACAAGGCCCCACCCAGCTGAGTTGCATTCCTGTTGATTCGAAAAAGCAAATCTTTGAAGCAACATGGAACCAGAACCCCCTCCCCATCCATTCTACAACAGACTGAGACTGAGCCCACAAGACATGGACTCTCATACTGGTGCAATAAAGACAAGTGCAATTACAGTGCTAGATACCACATTGCTTCTCAGCAAATGCATTGCAGCAACAGGAACTGGGCACCCACCAACCACCCGCAATGAATTGAGAAAAGAACACATCCATATGTACATCTTTGACATCACTCGGTCTGATGGTCAAGTCTCACAGACACATACATGCTGGGAGTTACAGTGCAGTACCAAAGAAATTGGGGCTCTTCTGCATAGGGAGATTAATGTAGTCCATATTGGTATAGGTCCAGAATGCCAGTCAGAGATACCAAAATTTTATAATCCGGTGTTAATGCTATCAATTCTGTGGCAAAAGTGTACTGGATTTGGACCAGTTTGCATTTCCCTTCATTTATAAACTTAATTTGAACCGGTTTTATAATTAATATGAACAACAGGACAGTTTTATCATCACTTCATAGGCAGTCTGGCCCTACCATAGGTCATGTGACACAGCTATTTGTGACTTCATATATAGAGAGTTCTACTGTGTTCACCATCTCAAAACTTATTGCTTATAGGAGATGTTTACCTGATAGTTCTATTTCCTACAATACTGACTAGTCTGGGTCGATCATCATCTCTGTATTTCGACAGTTCTGGAGTGGATGACGAAATGGACATTGACATGGCACTGGATCTCTGAATGACTGTGTTCGAACTGCTCATACCCGATGTTTTCAGGTAATGTTCCATGGGCGTCATCATACGCCCTGTACCTTTACGATGGGTCACACTCTCGTATGTTTCCCGTATGGGTGTTTTACTGGGACATACCTGGCCACCGGGTCGAATGTCTGTGTCACTGGAGAACTTGTGCGTTGCTTTTATGGAATTATGTCGCATGTGGGCACAGACTTCATCCGTGGCACTGTCCGACAGAGAAGCATCTTGCTGAGATTTCACGTACTCCTCTTTGAGAAGTTCAATCAGCGTGAGTTTTTCATCACTACCTGAGCTATCCGCCTCTTTGTCTATCCTAGACTCACTACAACCGTGCACAGCACCAGAACTGGGCTTTGACAGGGACGAATCGCTTAAACTATGGGACACGATCGTTGTCACACCACCCGTTGACTCCAGGCCAGATCCACTGGAAATCACAGTTACCTCCCCTTTAGAGCCACTCATTTCAGAGAGGTTTCCACCACTCCTGTTCACAGATTCTGAAATGCCACTGTCCTTGTCAAGCGTAGACGAACTGCCGTCTAAGATTTCCCCATTGAGAAGTTTGTCCATTACAATGCTGCCGTCAGTAGAAGAAGAAGAGCTTTGGTCGGACATGTTGCACTTCTTCTCTTCCTCGAGGTCACCCAGTGCAGAGGTGATGCCCTGCACTAAATTATCATAGTCCCTCTTATTCGTGTGCATAGCTGAGATATCCTGGGATGATACCGAATCTGAGGGTATACCCGAGTCTGTGCTCGAGAGAACAGAATGGTCGTCCTTAAACCCAGTCCTGTCATCGGTGCCACACTGACTCAAATCTGTTGAGGCACCCCCATAATCCTGAAATCTCGAGTAAAGGTTCTGTGATATAGGCTCATACATGGTGTGCCGGTAGCCAGGATGACCCGTCGCAAAGACATCCGGATCGGTGTTAGCTCGATGGTTCTCCCACTGCCTCCGCAATAGAACCTTAGACATAGAGCTCCGAGAGGGGGAGGACTCTGGTGCTCCCTCACTGACCACACTACGGTCACCTGCACCTTTGAGTGACCTCTTAGGGCTGACATCACCCTGCATCTCCGGGAGCGAGTTACTGCTGGCACGACTCCAGCATGACCTTACAAGAAGGGATGGCATCGATGTTGAATTGGCCAGAGCCCTCTGTGACAGATCTAAATCATCTAATATTGATGCCATTTGTGGACTGAAGGTTCCTAATTCAACGGGCTCCACCTTAGGGATGGATTCAATGAGAGGGACTTTACGGTAACCTACGAGCACGCAGTCTTTTTTGGGGGGAGCACCAATTTCAGCATTGTTGATGTTGTACGTGGACGAAGGCCTCTTGAACGCCTCGGGTTTGATGTTCTTGATAAACTTTTTCTTCCCCTTGTTGCGTAATTTCGGGGATTCCCCACTGTAACTCGATGAGGTATCAGATTTAGCTCCCTTATCCTTGCTGGCTGTTAAATGATCAATGTCTATGCCGCTCTCCCTGGCAGGTTTTTTTTTCTTTCTCGACAATTCTGAAACAGCATACAAATTTAGAGATTGAAGTGAGAACAATTCAAACACAACTGACCATATGCATACTGCAGCCAAAAAAATCACACTTTCGGATTTTCGCAAGCAACCCTCATAATTAGAAACATCGTTCGGAAATTGCTGTCGTAGTTAAATGCTGTGGCATAATCAATTCACTTCAGTAATTTTTTAAATGGTGTTAAATGCGAGTAATTTTGATGCCACATAATTTTTACTGAGGTGAGTTTTTCCAATTGTGAGGAATGTGCAAGGAAGATAAACTAGTCTGACCTGATCATATTAAGATATACCCTATGAGTTCATGCATGCAATTTTAAAGATCAAGGGTCCATCATTGAACCATCTGCTCCGAAATTGGAGAAATATCACATCAACTTTCTAATTTGGGTGCCTTCGGCCTGGGTGAATATTGTTTTCTCAGGTCCACAAAACCATATACTGACCGATATCAATATGTGGTTTGAGAGAACAATATTCACCTCGGCCTTTGACCTGGGTGAATATTGTTTTCTCAGGTCCACAAAATCACATATTGACCAATATCAAAAGACTGTAAGTGTATAAGGTAACTCACCCGAGCTATCATAGTGGTCAACGAAGAGGTCTTCAAAGATGATGGGCAGACTGTTACAGTCTCCGTCCAGTTCAACACATTCCACAGGGAGAGGGGGTAGGTTTTGAAAGTATGGGGAGTTCCTGACCACTGTCGCCAAGTCACTGTGACCATGGATACTGGGGAAGGTCAATGGTAAAACAGTTTAATAAAGTACCCTCAAACTCATTATGAACACTCTAATACCATCTCCCCTCTCACTTCATGAACTTATATTAGGGTTTTAGTGTAATCTCACTGGGTGTTACCGTAAAGTTTATCATCTGTTTGTAAAGACGATGTTGATTAAAACCAAGACTTGATCTGTGATTGAAGGAGGGGTTCAAGTTTACTCATAAAAGGTGGGAACCATCAAACATCAAAACAAGCAATAAAGTGATCAAGTCAATAAATGACCCATGGTGTTATTATTCAGCTTTCAAACAATTTTCATGTATATATCTTCAATGCTCATCTAGCTTACCTGGCTTCATAACATGCTAGACATTCTTGTTTCGGATATTCGAAAGTGAAAAAAGCCTCAGCTAGTCGCTTAACCTGTTCGGGGTGGAAAGGAGAAAAGTTTATCATGAGTTTGAATTGGCTGATCTTAGCAATGTGAACACAGATATCTAAAACCAGCTTTACTTATTTTTATATTTTTTTATTTTATTTATTATGATGGTCCATATTTCATGTAATGGTCACAAAACAAAGAAGAGAGAGAGAAAGTCTCTAGGTACAAAACCCCCTTCCTTATGACAAACAAATACATATGATGTGCAATCTTGTTAAATCAAGGGAGACTACCCATTGTAATGATCTACATTCTTGTTAAACCAAGGGAGACTATCCATTGCCTTGTTTCTGCATATTTTCATCAGGATATCCTTATGTGAAATATTTTCTCACTATCCCAATTTGCATAGAATTCAATTTATTTCAGAATATCTTCTACATCTTTTCAGTACAAAATTTCTTGAATCTTTACCAATTTTCAGTTACTGATAAACAATATAGAGAAAAGAAAATCTGATCTTTACGCAATATGAAAATAGTTTTAGGAGAAAGATTACTGGATATATGAACAAATGTCATATGAATTCATGGAGAAAAACTTTCGTTAGACTGACCTACCCTGAGATTGTGGTGCTCCTGTGACAGATAATGTAGACAGACAACCCGAGATTGTGGTGTTCCTGTGTCAGATAACGTTGAATAAGCTACCCTGAGATTGAGGTGCTCATGTGCCAGATAACATTGACTGGGCTACTCTGAGATGGTGCTAATTTTGTGTCAGATAACATAGGCTGACTTACCCTGAGATTGTGGTGTTCCAGTGCCAGATAGACAGACTTACCCTGAGATTGTGGTGCTCCTGTGCCAGATAACGTTGAACTCTCTCCTGTAGCGTGACCACGTCCAGGAACTGAGTCCACAGGATTACATTCTCGGCACACAGCTGAGTCACGTCTGTTGTTGCTGTTTGTAGGAAATCGTCCTCATCTTGAAAATTCTGAAAAAAATACACATTCACCACAATTAAAACTGAACTCCAAAAGCACAAATTTTCCTCTCCCACTGTGACCTGTAAACAGAGGCAGTTATTAGAGTATTTATGTTGTAAGAACCCAGTCCCACATTGTGAAATGATCGCAATTCTCTTTATTCAAACCCCATAGAAATACAGAAATGAAGTGAGCAGTAGCCGCTGAAATCCTGAATGATAATACAGAATGAAGGTAACCTCGAATATAACCAGAGACATGAGCTCACATATTCCTCTTATAGATTTACCAGATGTCAGATGGAGCAAAACTAGAAAATATTTCCTTGAGACCAATTAGTTAATTTCAGGGAAAAACGATCTACATGTCATCGGCTTCTTTGAAATCACATGTGAATTCAGCTTTTGAATGTTGTGTCCTTGACCTTCAACATTAAAATATTTAAGTTCAGTGAATCATTATCCAAATAAGCTAGATTGAGTTATGGGGTGTTGTGACCTTGATGTTGACCCACAAATGTAGTTTTTCTGAAATTAACTAAATTCTGTTGATCTCTGTACCACTTCATGTAGTTTGGTTCACATCTGAGGCTGATGAACAAAATTCTTATGTAATTGGATATGAAGGGGTTAAATTACCGTTCAGATGCAAAGCAGTTGATGATAAAGCCGCCTTAATAACAGTTTTA
>JAVTVY010001970.1:0-35369 GCA_036873755.1 Hanleya hanleyi | reverse complement strand
CATCTTCAATGGCGGAAGATTCATTTCAGCACGTGATTTAGTGATGTCTTCACCGAGATTCGATGAGGTTTCATCATAACCCCATATTTCCTTCATTTTCCTATCATAGCTTGGTTTATTCATGTGAGCTTTTGTCATCCTCTTATGGGCTATATCTTCTCGGGCACTTCGATGTTTATGTTCCAACTTGTCGAAAGCTGCGATTGGTTGACATAGTGTCGAAGATTGGACTACTTTGATTTCCCGCGCTTCGATCTCGCGCGCTTTGATTTCCCGCGATTCGCCGGCGGCTAGCAGACGACGGTTTTGTCTCGACTCTTCTCGTCTTCTTTGAAAATTGTCCGTACCAAACTGGCCTTTGCCCGATTTCATTTTTGTTTCAGTATTCTCTCCGAAACATTGGCTAGTTCGTTGTTTCAATTTCAAGATATCTTCTTTGCTCTTCTGAAGGATTTCCTTATATCGCCTCCTATTTTGTTCCACCACTGCCACAGACCGTCTCCGCCGGATGGTTTCCGGATCCGTATCGTACAAAACCTGACGGATTTCTGATTTCATTCCGAGCTCCGAGTAATTTAAATCAAGAGAGTTTTTATAGTTCTCTGTTCGTGCCA
Organism: Hanleya hanleyi; assembly: GCA_036873755.1. Lineage (NCBI taxonomy): Eukaryota > Metazoa > Mollusca > Polyplacophora > Lepidopleurida > Hanleyidae > Hanleya > Hanleya hanleyi. Next base: position 34,755 of record JAVTVY010001970.1, on the reverse strand, counting down.
GCGACCGATATTCGGCTACCTGTGTAAGAGAACCAAAAACAAGCTGTTGAGAAAATAATCAACCACATTTATTATATTAGTGCTTGCCCAAATAAGATCGTTCTGCCTCCGTTTGAGCTTGAATATATCCCGATACGACCTATTGGCCAATATGACTATACCGAATTTCAATACTATGCGAAAACCTTCAATGTTTATTCATCGCCGTATGACAATTTTGTTCTATTTCAGTAAACGATTGTTTTTTTCTTTGTTTTCTAAATCTGGTTACGAAGAAATATTAAAGAAATAATTCACTCCTAATATTATTGGCCAATACGGGTTTCAACTCTGCTCGAGTTTTAACTTGGCCAACAAAGTTTCAACTCGGTCAAAAGAGTTTCAATTTGGCCGATACGAATTCCAAGTCGGCCAATCGAGAAATCGGTCAACTCGAGTTTCAGCTCATCTGCAATATCGCATTTCCTCACCTTTTTGTATGCTACCATCCTCTTCAATGAATCTTTTAGTCTTTCCTTCATCCGGATTTCTCTCCAATTAGATTTAAGGGACAACTTTTCGATAAGACGCATGTTGATGTCTCTCAACTTCCTCACGACTGAGTTTTTAATCTGGACGGTTTTGAGGGAGGATCCGCTTAAGCTCATAGTGGAGAGGAATTTAACCCCCACCTCCGCCTGGAGGAGGGACTTGTTATGTACCTGTGGCATCACACTGAAAGGCAATCAAGAGTCAGTGAATAACGGTCCACAAATACCACTGAGGAAAATCAGACCCCAGGTACACCCGATACCATTGGCACAAGTCAAACTCTAAAGCGAGCGATATCTACTTTCTTTGACAGCGAATGGTGTAGTCGAAAATTATTGACAAAAAGCCTATGTTATCTCCGACCCGGAGATAATTATCTCCGACCCGGAGAAACATCTCCGACCCGGAGATAATTATCTCCGACCCGGAGAAACATCTCCGACCCGGAGATAATTATCTCCGACACGGAGAAACATCTCCGACCCGGAGAAACATCTCCGACCCGGAGAAACATCTCCGACCCGGAGATAATTATCTCCGACCTCGAGATACATCTCCGACCCGGAGATAATTGACCAATGGTGTGGCAGCAATCGTTACCGCCATTTTTATATGTGTGAGGTATGGAAAGTCACGTACGCTGGGTTATAACAAGTCTTCAATTTCTTAAAATAACAAACCAGCCGGTAACAAATCTTATGTGTGAATGATTTCATAACAAGTTTTTGTTCGAACATGTAGTGTATGTTGTCTTGAACGTTAGTAGTATACAAAGGGCATAAGTCCCTTCCTTGACCTTTGACCTCTGAGGTCAATAAGGTTCCATTTGCTTCCTATATAATTTATATTACGGAAGTGATGCATCATCTGATAGAGTGCACTCAGAGGTCAAAGAGGCTCAATATGCGCTTTATATGCGCAGGTGTTTTCTGCGCAAGTGTGACGTCATGTATGACATCACTTCCAGTGTGCGTGAATCGGACCAGAAAAGGTGCCTTGCACAACTAGACCCTAAGGGAAACCGGTTTACCAAATTTGAGAAAGATCCATGCAGTACTTCCTGAGAAATGACAATAACAAAATTTCATGGAAAAATCCAAGATGGTCACCTGGTGGCCATATTGGATTTTCGAATCGGACCAGGTATCTTGCACAACTAGACCCCAAGGGGAACCTGTGTACCAAATTTGAGAAAGATCCATGAAGTAGTTCCTGAGAAATCGCGATAACAATGTTACATGGGGAAATCCAAGATGGCTGCCTGGCGGTCATATTGGATTTCCGAATCGGACCAGAAAAGTTATCTTGCACAACTAGACCCCAAGGGGAACCTGTGTACCGAATTTGGGAAAGATCCATACAGTAGTTCCTGAGAAATCGCGATAACAATATTTCATGGGGAAATGCTCTTGATTAAGAATAAATATCATATCATTGTACAGCAATCCAGCCTCAAAGTACCCCGTTATTAATTCATCTCTTAACCCATCCATGTTCATTTTCCCATAACAATGGCGTCTTTGTGAGCTCGACTCTCATTGGTCAATTATCTCCGGGCCGGAGATGTTTCTCCGGGTCGGAGATGTTTCTCCGGGTCGGAGATAATTATCTCCGGGTCGGAGATGTTTCTCCGGGTCGGAGATAATTATCTCCGGGTCGGAGATGTTTCTCCGGGTCGGAGATAATTATCTCCGGGTCGGAGATGTTTCTCCGGGTCGGAGATAATTATCTCCGGGTCGGAGATGTTTCTCCGGGTCGGAGATGTTTCTCCGGGTCGGAGATAATTATCTCCGGGTCGGAGATGTTTCTCCGGGTCGGAGATAATTATCTCCGGGTCGGAGATGTATCTCTGGGTCGGAGATAATTATCTCCGGGTCGGAGATAATTATCTCCGGGTCGGAGATGTTTCTCCGGGTCGGAGATAATTTCTTGGACGGAAAAATAATTTTCACCCATGTCCTATCTATGCTTCCGTAGTTGAGAGGTATGTTTCAAAAGTGCACACAATATACACTTCGATGTAGATGTGCATTTTTTTCGATAATTTGCGTACGTTTTGACATCCATATATGTATTCAAAATTAAACATTGAAATATCTTTGGTAACTTTTGACCCCTACGGACCCCAACCTGGAATTTAGCATGACACCTAGCAGGTTAACACCCAAGTTATAACACCCAAATGCATATATCTTGGAAATTGATTCACAACTCCGGAGTCACCACTTCCCCACTATGGTTTTCTGACTTTAGACCAAGATTCTGTAAACTTACCTGAATAAAAAATCTGATTTCGCTCAATGGTCGGTCGTTTAAATAAACATTACTAATCACGATGGTAATCCATATAATTTGTTATCCAAACTGTGCGACAGAAATAGATGTATAAGTACACGAGACGTCTTCGAGGAGGAATACCATATTATATATGTTACTATACGTGTAGCATATGACTTCGTGACGTTTCCAGTCGCGTGTATGTATCAAATGCGCACACAATGGTCTGGATATGAAATCAGTTCAAATCAAGTTACCGGTGGTTTATTCCCCTTTGTAGTAGATTATATGTCTGTGAGACACAGATGAATGAAGACACAAGGTAAACATAATAGCCGATACTTTACGACGTGTGACCCCAAGATCCACCAAGCTCGACTAATATCATATACCAAGCGGTGATTTACGAAGGGCCAGTGTTTGCCGTCACGAATGGGCTGTACGTCATTAAAAGTCAACTGTTCTATTACGCTCTACAGAACACATTAATTGTCTTGCCAACATTCATTGTATTAAATAAATAATTGACCTAAAATATCATCGACATTTCGCTCATGCACTACTTAACTCAATCAGGCTGGGAGATTCTAGGTGCGCCGTACAACAGCCTGGTTTTCATTGATGATTGGAATTGTGTAGGATTTTTAACTACGTTCTCAATATCATTGTTGCCCCCTTCGGACAAAATGGATTTCTCACCAAACTTGTTTGATTCCTGAATATTTTCGTTATCCTTGAGGTTAGATACGCTCATTTAATCAGTCTATGACCTTCGTCCATTGCACTCCTTGGTCAGTCGCCGGTTCAGATCATGTCTGAAAGTCATTTCCACTGTCTGAACGGAGTTCACTGCAGTGGAAATGAGGCTCTTTGATATATAATAACGATTCAGTTAAGTCGCGCTGTTAAGTCGCGCTGAAGCTCATGATCTCACGCGAGACCCGAATTCGAAATTGAAACTGCATGGGTTTCTCACAAACCGCCAACAGACAGCGATCTATTTTTGACTGTTTTTCTCACCAGCGCTCGGGGCCTAAATACTTTTCATCTGGCAACGGAATATGTCTCCTGAACTCTAGTCCGAGCTTCCTATGACCCTTCAGCCACACGATGGATAATTTCTGACAGATTGTCTGGGTCATAGGAAGCTCGGATTACGTGAACGCCAGCGTTGGTAAAATATTAATATTATATTGCTGAGTCCACCGACTGATACTGATGAGGAGACAGGTGAAAGTCTATCCACTGATACGGAGAGCCCGACCTCAGATAGCCAGGATACGTCCCAGGGAAGCCTGGGAGTGAGGAAGAACCTACCTTTTGAGATCGTATTGTGTGAATGAAGCTATTAATACTCATGCTGAGGCGATCAAAGAATTTGGGCAGGGTAACTTAGAACATGCTTACACCCAAATGCGCCCCTGCATCAGGAAAACAGCCATTGTCATCCAGGCAAAGCATAGCCTGCTACCGCTTGAAATGAAAGGCGACCCCACGCATAAGTCCATCATGAAGACCAAGCGACAATTGGAAGAGGATATGGGGTTACTACCCACCGAGGCCCTGCAAAATGCGATCAAAATGCGAAAACAGCCGTCCCAGGACATGTTGCCGTTACAGTATCCTGGACTGCCCGTCGACGATTAATGATACGTCTAACGGACAAGAGCGAGCATGGTCCAAGGTTGACGAAAACCAAATGGCGGCTTCTGATTGGACAATAGCAGCCGAGAATACATCTAACGGACAAGAACGAATATGGCAGAGGCAACTTCAAATGGTGGCCTCTGATTGGACAACATGAACTGATGTTGCGTCTCATACACACCATACTATTATGTAAACAAACCCAACATGGGTGTGATGTGGTTGAGAGGATAATAAGCTAATGAAAACTTGTGAAAATGTTGATCGTTCATTCTCTCATCTGTCTTCATCATTGCGTTAAGACGTAAGGGACTAGGTATATAAGACAGGCGTTCAGCAACGCCGCCGTCACCACACACACACACACACAGGTAGCCAGATCGAACATGTCCCCATCTCCTCGACCGCGCTCCCCGCACCTCCGAAACTACCCTTTCTCTACTACTCCTCCAGTACGCATGCACGTATCGCCCCCGGAGAGACGTTGCCCAACGATCGCTTCAAACTGACACCTCACATGGCCCATTTGGACCAAGGTTGATGCATCTCAACCCCAAAACGTCCATTCAAACGTCTTTTTCTACTGCGCATGCGCAGATTAACAACATTTCCATTACAAACCAGTCGAGGCCGATGCTCCCCCACGAGCGGTTCAATAGAAAACATCACACGACCCATTTGGGCCACGGATGGTCCATTTTGGCCCCACAATGCTCTTTTCCCAAAACGTCCATTCAAATGCGCTTTTTCCTCTACCAATGCCCAGATGTGCGGCATTTCTGCTACACATCAGCCCAGTTGGACTCTACCCCACAAATGCTTCAATATGACACTCCATAGGACTCATTCGGGCCGCGGATGGTCCATCTCTACCCCAAAACAACCGCACTCCGTACTATCAATGCATTCACGCCACTGAATAAAATATTTTGAGCTCAATGACGTCACGGGTCACAACCTGACAAAAAAGCATGTCGTATTCAGGGACAGATACATCTTGAATGTTTTAAGAGTGATCTTTGACCTGAAAGTGACATTTGACCCGGACGTGACCTTTGACCTGAATGTGAGGTCACGCGCTCACGCCGCGCGCTCAAAAATACGACAGAATCGGTGTTCTTTCTACCACTTGCGTTTGAGCTGATTTTCCTGGATTTTTTGTGTGTAAATTTTCACAATTACATGTTACACGATGTAAAATGGATATTCCCCACATTTGCCTACACTTCGCCATCCATAAGATGGCTTGCGAATCATGTGTCTCCATGATCGCGGAGCGATATCCGGTACTTTACCGTATTCTGTTCGGCCTTTACAACCTGTAACCATCTGGGTCATCTATACGCGGTAAGACTGACCCTGGGGTCGTGTGTATCCATTTCAGACTACTTTCGGCAACTGCAAGAGGGAATTTCCAGAAATCAATACCACGTGACTTCGTCAGCCAATCCGCTAAAGTATACCGACGTAACCCCAACGTAACCCGCCATTTTCGAGTCATGTGATGATCTACTTGTTCAAAATTACAGATCTACCTCACCTCTTAGATGACACGAAAGTTATTCATACCTATATATTTTGTAAGCCCAGGCAATATCTGTTTCCGAGGTATGTATGAAAACCTGCAATTTATCAGAGTTTTCGAGTCTGTTCTCCGCCGGATGAAGGCCGAACAGAATCCGGTAAAACACCGGATATCGCTCCGCGATAATGGAGACACGCGATTCGCAAGCCATCTTATGGATGGCGTAGTGTACGCAAATGCGGCCTTTATCCGGCGGAGAACAGACTCGAGAAATTTGATAAATTACAGGTTTTCATTCCACTTCGGAAACCGATATTGCCTGGGCTTACAAAATATATAGGTATGAATAATTTTCGAATCATCCAAGAGGTGTGGTAGATCTGCAATTTTGAACAAGTAGGACATCACAGGACTCGAAAATGGCTCGACTCGGTCGACTTTAGCTGATCGGCTGACGAAGTCACGTGGTATTGATTTCTGGAAATTCCCTCTTGCAGTTGCCGAAAGTAGGCTGAAAATGGATACACACGATCCCAGGGTCAGTCTTACCGCGTATAGATGACCCAGATTGTTACAGGTTGTATTCCCCATTGTGATGAGCTGTTACATAGTTTCAATCCATATGCAAGGTACTTCAACGGAATATACATGTTGCTGGGTTGGAGGCCAATTTTTTGTAAATAAAACATTGGTCTCGTTCCAGATTTGTGGCTCAGATATTACTAAAACCTGTTTTAATAAAACCTCCTGAATATACTAACGAAGCGTAATAAGACTTAGACTTACACAATAAGACAATTTATAAAAATAAAGGAACAATAAAAAGTTAGTTAACATCCTAGTGTTTATGAAACTTCCAGCCCCTATTTTTCATGATACTTGGAGCATTCTTTACTTTGGTACATGTAAAACAAGTATAAAATTCCTATAAACTAAGAGTTAGAGTTCATATACCACCTGTATGTCTTAAAACACAAAGCTGGATCTCAAGGTAAGACCTCAGGAAATTTTGGTATCCGGTACTAATACTTTGGTGGAGTGGGCAAGAACAGCAAGTAAGACTATTCAGCAGGAAGCAAGGTTTCCAAAATGAATACAATCAGACTGCTGAGTCACTGATAATCATTCAATATGAAAGGTACCAGCTGGTCGAAGTTAAAGTATTTGCCCATCCTACAAGACGGCGCCACTTTCAATGCCGGGCAAGATAAGGTGAATAATAAATGTTCCATCATCGAAACAGTACAGCTGATTGGCTTATCAAAGGCCTGTCCCCATTGGTGGGTACAGTGTGACAGTTCAATCCAACTCTCGTGCATAGCTGCCAATAAAATGCAGTTTCAGACTTGATGTATTCATCCTGGCTAAGGTACAAATTAACTTCATGTTAACAACTTATCTTTGTCCTTTTTAAGAAACAAGATTTCTTGCAGACAGTCATTAATGTACCGGATATACCACGTATAGCATATTATCCACTGTTTTGTATGTTAAAATTTTTCTCCTTCAGTGGTAATTTTTTGGTAAGAATAGAATATATGACTAGAAATATTTCTTTAATATCTGTTTTCTGTTAATATAGAGAGACTTGCTTGCTGTGAGATATAATTGTTATCATTGGAAGATTGTCGAAAAACAGTCCACATGGTCCACTAGAGTTAGAATATTTAGATCAACTAATCGTCGTCCCACTGAAGATTTTCGAGTTTGTATATATGCACAAGATCTTGTTTTGTCAATAAAAATGTGTCAATCAATATGAAATAAAATTTCAATAAATATAAATTAGTGATTTTTCAAGACCAGCAATTTTCAACAATGTTCATGTCATCAAAGTTTTCTTTCACTGGAATGAATTTCCCATAGGACCTAGCTGTTTTCAAGAGTTGGAGCCCTTTGATTGTGCGTGTTCATTTGAATATCATGGACATCTGAATAAAAATATGCTTGAGCATGTAAGATTTTATTCGCCCATGGTAATAATGTCCATTAATGAGAGCGGTCTGTGGTTATTTTCTCGAACCTTCCTGCGAAACTCCACTGTATCGGTTTTAACTGAAGCACGTATCCGAAGATAAGGGTGGAAAATGGCGGCCTTTTGAAAAGCCCAGAGTCTTTTGTTCCCTTCCACCACCCAATAATCGTCATAGACATGATACACAATTATAGCCTCCACTGAGTCGGCAGATACTGTTCCTCGTCTCAGCTGCTCCGCCAGTTCCCAGATAGTTCCCGGACAGTCCCTATCAAGCTGGTCCTTTGGCGTGGTAAACTTGAGTTCGGTTGGTGAAAACTCTCTATAACTCTTTGATGGAGCTCGAACTGGAACCGGGGCGAGAGAAAGCTGATTCAAATTCCCTGTCAACCTGTCAAAGTTGTCGCCCGTCACCGATGGGAAAGATAAAGCGCTGTTATAGGTCCTGTTGGGAGACGATATTGGTGTACCCGTGTTCCATTGTGTTCGTACAGGCGTTGATGGTTTATTTCTCAGCGCGCCATCTTGTTTTGTCCTCCAGACCCCTCCTGTGTTGTTGCTCCTGATGACGACGTCGGTTCCGCCATTCTCTGTGCTCTTTTTCTCCCAGGGAATGTAGTACACCCGGGTAACCGGAATGTGGGTACAGCCACCCAACCTCTCAAACTGTCTAAACACCCACAGTCGGCGGTTGTCCGCTGTCCACCATTTGCCGTTCTCCCACATAACGCAAATTTGTTGAATATCCTCAACACTACATCTTCCTTCACACAAATCGTCCAAAGTCCGTCCGATTTTATAACCAGCGTGAGGCGTGTTTTTTCTGAAATGGAAGTTTATCCAACGCTGTGTGAAATAAATTTCGGAAGGCCTCAACTCGGTCATTTTCAATGTGTATAGATTTTCACCTCTAGTAGATTTTCACTTATATATATCGGATGTGATACGGTCCGATCACGATATGATACGATGGTAATAGTATATATAGATCTATCTGTTTATGTTCGATTTTGTGACGTCATGAAGTACATGTATTTTCACTTTCGCTTTTGATACCTGGACTCATTGAACTTGCTCATGAGATAATATTGTAAAAGGCTCAGATATCCCCCTGGACGAAGAATTCCAGTGTTAGCTTCAGCCATACCGTATGCTCAACTTTCCCCAACCTCCATGAAAGAGGGGAAGGGTGGGGGCACATACGAGCCTTTAAAAAGGCTGGGGTTACCGGAACGTACTTTTTTAAAGGTCCCTAAGGTGGACAAAGAAGTGTTCTACAAAACATCGAGCACGGAAGACATATATACTGATACACCTGACCTATATAGTTACTGTTCTGAATGGAGATAAAGCGAGTCGTTTAAGCTAATCTCAGTAGTTTCTTTATCTAATCAGACAGTTCTTCTCGATTTTTTATGTGTTTGAATGCAGACGAGAACACGCCGTTCTATTTCATCTGCAGATGGGAGGACGTAATATATGCGAGTGGACGAATAGGCTGGTGCCCTACTCCGACACTGAAGATATGGAGGCAGGGGAAGGGTAATGTTCTGGTTGTTAGTAAAGTCAATAAAGAAAAAAAAAGTGTTGAAATGCAGTTCTTAAAATACTATGATCTCCCCGCTATTAAATACACTATACTAGATAAGGAAAATTGGAGTATTTTTTCAAAGAGTTCTTAAAATTTCATATCAGTCAGACACATTCATATACATAAAATGTTGGCCTCTTTGATAGCTAAGATTCATAGCGTCTCCCTTCCCTCACCGCTATGCCGACGACAAATACATTTCCCTGGTGGTAACTCGAACATCTCCATGGCGCACATATTATTACCATTGCGCCCTATTGGACCTTCATTAACTTGAGAAAATGGGCCGCCATGAATAAAAATACAGAAATGGCAGACTAAATGACCATTCGTCGGTCAAAAATTAATTACAGACGTTAAAATTATCCCTATGGAGCCTCAAAATCACCTGAAATCGAGGGTCAAGAGGATGGGCATTTCCGTCATAATAGACCCCGTGTATACAGGGGATGATGATCACAACATCGATTATGGTATTTTTATTCATGGCGGCCCTATTTCTCAAGTTAATGAAGGTCCAATAGGGCGCAAGGGTAATAATAAGTGCGCCATGGAGATGTTCGAATTACCACCAGGGAAATGTATTTGTCGTCGGCATAGCGGTGAGGGAAGGGAGACGCTATGAATCTTAGCTACCTCTTTGAGTGAATGAGTGAAGCATGCCCAATGTCCGTCTCAACACAGTGACGCTCTAACAATGGAGGGTGAGATCCCAATATCGGTAAACCGAGATGATAAATCAGGGGAATACCATCCAGACGTCACGTTATGAAAACTTCGTGCGAAATGTTCGCCGATATTCTACGAGATCCCATAATAAGTCAATCACCACAATTTCTACCTTTTCTCTCTGACAACGATTGACCTTTAGTTCACGGAGATTAACATCTTCGCACGGCACAATCTTTTGATATTTACTATCGCCAAACAAAGGCAGATTTTTCGGCGGGAGTAAACTCTTTGATCACACCGTCTGGGAATGATGCCATATTTGGATACTGTTTCAGGATAATGTTTATATTAGACTACGCGCAACCGTGTGTAATTACTGTGGGCGTGATTTTGAAATTGTTTCACCAAGCTAGCTAGTAGTTTCGAATTCACATGGAAATAGGGCTGAAGTCAGATATAATATTTCGTGATATTATATCTGAATTTACCGAGATGAGATCCCCGGTACACTCATACTTATAACTCGCCTCTAATGTCTTATGGGCATGTCGTAAACAGATGAGATGAAGAGAGACCAAGAACAAGCATATTGCGTATTACACATTTTATTATTCATTCGATCACATCATACCCAAGCTGCGGAACTGCTCTTGGGTGTGTTTACATAACATGATGATTTTTATAGTCCATGCCTTTAGGCGCTTAGTTCCCAGTGTGCAGCAGCAAATGTGGTTTATCTGCTACTGATCCAGAGTTCGCAGGTGCACCATGCCGTCAGAGTTCAACGTCACAACACCAGTCGCATTGTACACCATGAGAGCTTAAATATGACACCATGTACGACACATTTGGACAACCGACGTATGGCCCTATGGCCCGTCTCGCCTCAAACCTTAATCATTTGAGTCGTCTTTTTGCGGTAAGACTGACTCTGGGATCGTGAGTAGTAGGGAAAGGACGGCTAAACTCAACTTTTCCAGGGAGGTAACTCTTGGTTCCCCTGCTTCCGCCAGGGGGCGCCACCAGTCCCGTATGACGTCACTTCCGGTCTGGGTGAATGGGACGTGACCTGTGAACATGATAGGATATGTACTGACCTGTCTGTGGGGTTTTTCCACAATGTCGTTCACCTCCGTGTGTCTTCGGTCACCTCCGTGTCTCTTCGGTCACCTCCGTGTCTTTTCGGTCAGGTCCGTGTCTTTTCGGGTACGTCCGTGTCTTTTCGGTGAGGTCCGCCATCTTCAGAACATGATAGGCCATGTACTGACCTGTCTGTGGGGGTTTTCCACAATGTCGTTCACCTTCGTGTCTCTTCGGTGACCTCCGTGTCTTTTCGGTGAGGTCCGCCATCTTCAGAACATGATAGGCCATGTACTGACCTGTCTGTGGGGGTTTTCCACAATGTCGTTCACCTTCGTGTCTCTTCGGTGACCTCCGTGTCTCTTCGGTGAGGTCCGTGTCTCTTCGGTCAGGTCCGTGTCTTTTCGATTACCCCTACAATAGGGGTCTGTATTATACAATATACAGGCCTGTATGGGGTATGGGGATGGTCATTTTTGAACATGATAGGACATGTACTGACCTGTCTGTGGGGGTTTTCCCGCCAGAATTTCGCTGACGTCTGCTTGGGCTGGGGGTTGTCACGTGCCGAACACCTGGCTCCCCGAATTGCAACATTGTTGCACGTTCGCTACAATGTTGCGGCATCGTGAACACCTGGTCTGGTGCATATGTGTCTGCGTGAGTGAGTTCACGTGCCGAACACCTGGCTCCCCGAATTGCAACAATGTTGCACGTTCGCTACAATGTTGCGGCGACCGTGAACACCTGGTCTGGCGTCTGCGTGAGTGAGCTCACGTGCCGAACACCTGGCTCCCCGAGATCAAGGCATGTCCAGACTTGTTCTGGGTTGTACAGTTCTGCCATGCAGAGGACGGGTACTAGGAATGCATATTAAATCTATAGACAAAGTGTATGGAAATAGACGTTTTGGGGTCTAGGTGGGCCACTAGTGGGTCGATGGAGTCGTATGAGGTATCAATGTGAAGCATTCGTGAAGGCGCATCCGACGGGCTGGGTGTGGGGTTGAAATATCGTCATTCTGCGCATGCGCGGTAGACAAAGGGTATGGAAATAGCCGTTTTGGGGTCTAGGTGGGCCACTAATGGACCGATGGGGTCGAGTGAGGTATCAATGTGAAGCCTATGTGAGGGGGCATCCCACTGGGTGGATGTGGGGTCGGAATATCGTCATTCTGCGCATGCGCAATAGACAAAGGGTATGAAAATAGACGTTTTGGGATCTAGGTGAGCCACTAATGAGCCGATGGAGTTGAGTGAGGTATCAATGTGAAGCATATGTGAGGGGGCATCCGATTGGACTAGTGTCTCGGCCGTTGTCAACATTCTGCGCATGCGCAGACAGGGAATTCTGGGAAAAGGGTGTGGAAATAGACGTTTTAGGGTTTAGGTGAGCCCCTAATGATCCTATGGTGTCGTATGAGGTCTTATTTTGAAGCTGTCGTGAGGGAGCATCCGCCTGGGCTAGTGTGTCGTTCGTTGTCGATAGTCTGCGCATGCGCAGTCTGGCCGTAGTATAGAAATAGACGTGTTGGGGTTTAGGTGGGCCTCTATTGGGCCGATTGGATCGAGTGAGGTATCAATGTAAAGCATACGTGAGGCAGTATCCAACGGGCTGGGTGTGACGTGGAACTGACGTCATTCTGCGCATGCGCAGTAGAGAAAGTGTACTTTCGCGCGCGCGGGTTATCCGGAAGTGCGCGGCATCACCGGAAGTGCGCGGGTGAATGTCGGGTCAAAAGGTCAAAGGTCACATCCAGGTCAAAAGGTCAAAGGTCTCCCTTTCGGCAAGGTTCGGCAACAATGTTGCGGCATCGATATACAGAGCTTGAACCCAAAAAGGGGATTGTAAATTAACCTGGGAAGGATGGGCAGTTCCATTTGGACCAATCAGCGGTCGAGAAAATGAGCCAATGAGTCATCGATAAAAGAACCAATGGACGGGTACTAGAATTTCGCTCACGTCTGCGCCTACATCCGGGTTCTAGGATGCTTTCGCCTACGCCCGCGCCTACATCCGGGTTCTTGTACACCCGGGTAATGTTTTCTGGGCATGGATGGGTTACCTTTGGCTCCATTCTAGCCCACTGATTGGCTAATACGGTGTACAAAGCCAGTTTTATGCATTATGCTCATATAGAAAACACACAAGGCAGGGTGGTTTTTTTGTGAGATCTCATTTTGTTTTTTATTCAACAACAACTAACAACAACAACGTGAGAACAACCACGTGACAACTGAAGCCCAGAACAGGGGGCTTGTACATTGAAAGAACTGAAGCCCAGAACGGGGCTTGTACATTGAAATGATGGGCGGCCCAGTCATATACGAGTACATCGCGGTCCTCGGCCTTTGGGTACTCGTCAAACATCTGTACGATGGTAGATACGGTTCTGCCCCGGCATCGATGGTACAGGTAAAACAAGCAATATTGTCCGCACACGCTACTGGTCAGGCTTTGCAACGTTTCACTGTTCCAACACCACGTCTCTGTGCCTTGATCCATGAAGTCTGTTAAATCGGGATGGAGGGGTGGCAGGCCGTACGGGTCAAAGTATTCGCCCTGCTGTTCTGTCAAGTACACGCCCACCCAATGTTCACCGGCCGATCCATCGGGTCCGTGTTGAGAACGTATGCAGCAGGATACACACGGTCTAATGGGAACACATCTCGGCCGAACACCCCTTGAAAGACCATACGTGTCTCTGGGTCATTCTCCAGCACGGTGGTTATCTGGTCTGTATCCATGTTAGGTGGAGAAGTCACACAGGACGTTGCTCGCCTTGTCCACTTGAATGATGTTGTCAAACTCGGCGTAGCAGATCACATTGACGGTGGTCCCGAGGGCTCGTGCAAAGTGGATTTCCAACCGTAAATTGCCTTGCTTGGCCAGGGCCAGCTGATGGTCGTTCTCTAAGGTGGGGGTCAGATCGAAACAGAACAACGTGTATCCGTTCGCGTAGTCCTCCCGACTGATCATATTCCCTTCGTCCTGGTCGATTTGACCGGTGGCTGTAAACAGGCTCTGATAGGCTCGAATGAAATTCCTGCGCCCAAGTTCGGTGTTAAGGCCGTGGCTGGGACCTGTTGTCCATCCACATGCAGGGCCACAAAATTGATGCCGAAATGTTTAAAGTCAAACGGATTCTCTGGGTAGGCTCCGCTGAAACTGGTATTTTCCACACAGGCCAGGATCAATCGCTTGGGTAGTTCCCCAGGAACAGGTTTTCTTTGTTGGCGCCCATATTTCCAGCAGGCACAGAGAACACTTTGGTTTGTACACGTCGGATAGGGTACTGGGCTGGTTTTGTTTCCAAGGCTTTGAGGTGTCCCAGTTGAACGGCTGGATTCGGTTTCACTTTTCGGACATACAGGACTGCGTCTTGGATGACAATCTTATAGTCGGCTGCATGTCCGTCTACGTCAGTGGCCATCAAGGCGAAGGTCGGAGGCGCCCGTATCAGTCGGATTTTGATGGGGATCTTGTTCAAGAGGTACCGGTCTTGCATGAAAATGTCTGCGTGCAGTCGACCCATGAGATCCACCGAGGCGCCGTTGGCGGTGAAAGCCTTCCGTTTGTTATATCCTTCATTGTCCACCGTGCTCATGTGCTCGGCTGTGTCCTGGTAGAATAAAGCGGCTGTCAGCTGAGATTTTTTAGCCTCTCGTCCATACGACAACAGCGTCTCGATGTAGGCTCGATAGGGGTACGTGTTGGTCGAGTCACTGATGAGTTTGTCGCTGAGAAAAATATCCACCTGTTGAAACATCGAATGCAGCCAGAGATTCGTCGGGCCCACCGTTGCAGCTTGGATGATTCTGGAGCCATCCCCATTGACGACCTTGGCTTTCACATACAAGTATGTATGGGCTAAATCCACATAGGCCGTATCCGCATTACTGATGGTGAACTCGATGGGCCCTGTTTCGTTGATGCTGGAGAGCGGGAGATGCTCCACCCATAATCCTTGTTCGGCATTGGTCTGTGTGGGCGGCACGGTCCACAAATCAAATTCACTGTTGGTGGAGGGGCAGGACTCTGCGTGGATCAAGGACATATTTAAGAAAAGATATCCTGGGTCTTCGATGTGCGTCGTCGCTGGGTCGGTCGTCGACTGGTGCGTGGTCTCGGTGGTGCAGGTCTTTTATTCCCTACGGTGCGTTGTGCTTTGGCCACCAAGACGCCTCCTGCTTCTTTGGCCCGCCGTTTCAAGGCTTCTTTGGGTGCCGTACCCCCCAAGACATCACTGGCCACTTGCAGTCCACTGCGTACCGCTTGTTTGCCGATTGCTTTCACCCCACGCGTCACCAAGGGCAGGAACGTGTTGACGATGCTCCCGAGTATGTTCCCCAGCCCATGTCCTCGTTGCCTGCGTGCACCATTAAAGACGGGAAGGCCACCCCCGGCCTGTTGGGCATAATAGTCCATATAGCTGCGTGCATCGCACTCGTAAGGGACCTTCAGTATACAAAGTGGGGAGCACGTGCTTGTCAAAAATGAAGTGTCAGCACCACTTTTCCTCGTTCGAATGCCACCGGTCATCTCTTATATCCACCGTGATAGTGTTGATGTCGGTTTGTCGTACGGGTAGGTAGAGCATGTGAGTGAAACTGTGGGTGACTTGATCTCCATACGTCTTTTTAATGGGGACCACCCGTAACAGAGGTGTGTTGATATCGCCCACGATGTGGTTGTCGACTACGTCCGAGTAGACGTAGAGTCCGTACATATCCGACTTCATATCCATCGGGATCTGGCCATGGTCCTCGGATGGACCCGTGTAGGTCGCGTGAGCGAGACACAGCATTTGCTGTAGGATAGGACTCAGTACGACACTCACGTTGGCGGTGAGGAGGATCTGTGCCTTGTCGTTGTGTGCGTTGTAATCGAAGTCCACGTGATTCTTGAAGGGAAAGGATTTGATGGGTTTTGAAACATTTGTGACCTCCCGTAGAACCTTATAATGCAACAGTCTTGTCAGTCACTGCATGAACTCCTTGGGGGTATCGTATTGGCCTTCGTGGAATCACCACGTACCACACTTCATTGGCTCGCACGTTGTACCACGAGTAAGGGTATTGGATATCCACGAGGCCACATTCCCATCGTCCAGGTAAATGCAACGGTTGCGGTAACTGGGTGACGTACTTGGCCAAGGTGTTGTCAGGAAACACATCCAGCGAACTGTTACTGGGTAGGAGTGAGGTAAAACATGGCGACTGAGCTGTCCTGCTGCTGCTGTTGGTTTTAATAGGTGTTCCAGGCCTTGGGCGGTTGTGTCCGGCGTCGTGTTCGTCGCGCTGACTTGCTGTGTCCTGATCAAGGATGGTTTTTTAAAGGCCTGAAAAGAAGGTGCCCGTTGTGGTGGTGTTTTGGGGGGTGACTCCGGTTCCCATTCGGCTTCCCAAGAAGGTAGTGGGCCACTCGGCGATTGCTGGGTCCGCTGCATAAAGGCCCAGCGGTGGGGATTCTCCACCAATTCCTGTGGTACATGCATGTCTTTCAAGTCTTGAGCGAAGACCTCCCATCCTCGAGGATCTGTGTGCGACCTGCGTTGACGCATCAGGTCATTCACTAAATCCGTCATGTGGGTCCCGGGGACCACCTGATTCTGTACCAGGAGTTCGCCTTTATCATTCCAAGTCATGTTAGGATTCTGTTTCATCCGTTGTAATACCAGGCCAGCTTGTTTCTTGAACGATGCAGGTACACTCTTCAACACTTCGTCTTCCACCCACTGTGGGGCTGTGGGTGGTACCCCTGGTAATGGCGGCTGTTGGAGCGGTGCTGAGGTCGGCGGTGTGTCGCGTGGTGGTGGTGGTGGTGGTGGTGGGGTAGAGAGGGTTTTGTATTGGTCGAAGCGGCACAGCTCACCAGTTACCAATATACGAGTTGTCAGAGCCTTTCCATCATAGCTCTCTAGATTTGTATCTAATACCGCTTATGCCGGTGCTAGGGGCCGTGTGGTCATGTCATCCAAGTTGCCACATGAACAGGTACAATAAAAGCGTACCTGAGATACAACACATCTCGAATCGTTAGATTCTTGGTATGTGCTTTAGAATAGGTTTACCAGAAGACTATTCTGTGAAGTCATATGAAGTCATATGACGCAGTCAGTATGTCGGCACCTCTTCCCACTTCCCTTATATGTGTTGTAATGAACGTCATGTACCGTTGAAGCGTCTCATTGTACCGTTGTACTTTCTCATTGTCGCTTAACCCCGGTCTCTGTAAGATCTGTTGCATCTCTTCATCGAGGGTGTTTATGGTCTTCGCCGTAGGTGGAACAGGGTAGGCCGATTGGAGGTTTTGAAGGAACCGTGGTTCGACGAGGACCATTTTTTTCGTGTGGTTCATTGTCGGCCGAAGAGTCCACCCAATACTGGACCCATGGCCCCGAGAAAGCCGCCTTTCTGCAACACCTTTTTCTTTTGTGTTTGAGAGACTCGCTTCTGGACTACGGTTCTGAGACCTGTCTTATGCTTGGCCAACTTGGTCTTCTGAGCCGGAGTGAGTGGAACGTTGCCTTTTAACAGGTTGTACCCGATCTCGCACAGACAGCGTACAAGGTCAGGGTCCGCACCGCGTACAATGGTTCGGACCAACTCGGGTGGGGCCGTCTTCCATACACGGAGCGTCGGAGCGTGCTTCCGTACTCGCGCAGACATCATGTACAACTAATGCTAGAACTCACAACTCTGCTCTTTTTATCTACCTCAGAGAAGAGAGACAAAGTCAACCATGCTGTGGTATTAATTCTTTTTATTATCCCCATCATCAAACACACACTCCAGCTGGGGGAGCCACTGTGGGTGTGTTTACATTATTTTTGCATGTACACGTGGTGGGTCTCTCCGGGAAAGATGCCGGTCTGTAGTCGAAGATGGTCGGGGGTGGCTTGCTTGAGGTCGAAGAGCATATACCCGTGCTGAGGGGTTGTTGCATCTTTGAAGGCTTCCAACGCAAACGGTGTGCGGCCGGGATACATCTGTCTCGCCAAGTGCAGCAGTTGAGTGGTATCTCTCGGGTTTTTGAAGACCACCAGGTAGTGGGCATTTAAGCTGATGTTCCTATGTTCTTTGTTTTTACTGAACAGATTCTGCACAATGTAGATGATGCTGAGCCGTCGATGATGGCTGCCTTTGGTAAAGAGTTGGGTGACCCGCGCATCCGTCTCCGCCATGAGATCATCCAGAACCACCAAGGTGTCGGGTTCCAAATCGGCCAGGTTGGGTAGGCCTTCCACGAACGTGATGTGGGGCATTGCTGCATACGCTGCCTGCCATTGTCCGTAACACCACACGACTCGGGCAATGGGTGGGGTGATCATGCTGTCGGCGTGTTGAAGGAGCTTCCTGACGAAGTGCGCTTTGCCGGAGCCCGTCGGTCCTGCGATGACGCAAGTGAAGGGATGCTGCCACCGAGGGTCCATGGTTCGAGCTGTATGCGCTGTCGTGGTAACCCGCTCTTGTAAATTTGGTACGAGTGAACTGGAGTTGTGATGCTGGGTACAACGTCGGTCGTCGTTGTCTGTTCACTGTGAGTGATGATGGTGGTGGGTATAACGTCGGTCGTCGTTGTCTGTTCACTGTGAGGGATGAAATCCGGTGGGTTTTCAGACGTAGTGGGTGTACTTGATGTAGGTGTTGACTGTATACTCGGTGTGGAGCTCGATGTGGCTTGTACACGGGGTTTGGTGGTGGTGATGACTGGGCTCGTTTCGATCACGGAGGTGACTGGTGCTATCTGTAGACTGGTTTCACTGCCACTCACAGCTGGAGTTCTAAGTTGGTTAAGTAGCGTGCTGACATAGGCTACGTCGTAAAACACACCTCCGTACAACACACTCAGCAGGGTTAGCAATATCACCACAAAGCCCACTTGCGCTTTGCGCGTTTTGGGAGACGCTGTGTTCAGAGGCAGCTGCTGCTTGTCCATAGCACCGTGGTCGAACGTGGAATGAAGGATGACGGTAGTGGTGTCTGGCTTTATAGTCGTTTCACCTGGTTGGCCGCCACCTAGGAATTGAAGGAACTGGGCCAGCCTTGCCATTTGACGAAATGAAACAGTTTACCACGCCGACGTTCCGTTTTCAAAGTCTGCTCCACCGTGTAGTAGTCTTGCTGTGTTTTTACGACAGGCTGTAATTCCGTCTCGTAAAACGTCCCTAGCAACGGTTCCCCTTGAAGATCTTCCAGTTCATAGACTCGCTGCTGTCGGGGTAGGCGCCGTTTAATCAGGAAGTGCTCATCGCTCCAGTTGGGCAAGTAACTTTTCTCAAATTGACCTTTGAATTTACTGATCCGTACAGGGTCCCCGACCTTGTACACCTCCTTCGTCGTTCGCTGCGATTGTCTGGGGTACAAGACACGCCGGACTTGGGCTTCATTGCGTTGGGTCACGGTAATGGGGGCTCTCTCTATACTCCGGTGATAGGCTCGATTGTAACCACTCACAAGTTTCGGGAGAACATCGATGTACCGCCTTGTATTCTTATAGGTGAAATATTTATACATGCGGCTTTTGAATGTCCTGTTGAACCTTTCCACCACGGAAGCCTTGGTCCCGGTGTATGTATGGAAGAAAAACACCTTCTGGGCTTTCAGAAACTGTTGGAACGGTCTGTTGAGGAATTCCGTGCCTTCGTTGGTTTGCAAATACATGGGTTTGCGCCCGGTCTTGAAGATGTCCTTGAACGCCGCTATGAGATTCGCCCCCGTTTTCGTCCGGATGGGTACCACCCACGCATACTTCGACAGGATATCGATGCACGTCAAGATATACCGATTCCCATCGTTGTGTTTGGCAAAGGCGCTCATATCGACCAAATCCGCTTGCCATTGGGCATCTAGTCCTCCCACGATGACCCGGTTCCGTAGAAAATGGCGACGGGCAGCTCGATGTAAGGTATAGGTGTCTTGTTTTCTTAACCAATCTCGGACTTGAGCACGTTGTATCCCTGGGGTTTGGCCGCTCGATAGAGAGCCGTCAATGCACTATAGGCCGCCGGACTGTCGGGACTGTAGTATAAGTTATCCAACACCTTCTCCCAGCTCTTCATGGTGACAAATGATGATGGACCCTGGCTCTATCGTTTATTTATAACGGGTATATCTTGGGCCGGAGTTTCTTTCTGATTTTCTTCGTTGGCTTCTGCCAGCACATTGTCCATGGTAAATGACCAGTCCAACTCGTCTGATGACCGATCTTCCTCCGTAAGCACTTGATCCACATCTACCACGGCATCTTCCAATGCAGACCATAGATCAGGGTGAAGGGTAAAATGCACTGTACCCCCATCTAGCCGAGCCAATTGAGCAAAGAAGGGGCCGCGTCGGATGTACACATCGTGACACAAGTGGATGAGGTCGCCGTCCAGTTCACCAGACAACACCCGTTTGAATTTGGTCCAGCCCTCTCGGGACAGACGAATGTGAGCCGGGCACGGTTGTGTAGGGTCCGCATCACAGATGTCTCCCACCTCCTCCATGATATCGACCGTATCCGCATAAACGTGCAGGAAGACCTCGGGGGTCAAGCTGAGATACGCCCGTATTATATGCTCCGTCATGGTCAGTACGTGAATGGTACAAGATTTGATTGTCTCTCGTATTTATAGGGACAACCCCGTGAGATCAAAGGATCGGGTGGTCATGTCACTGGGGTGACTGAGTCTAGCCGGATAATCAATGGCATCATCGTCTGCCTCCGCTTCATTGCTAGACATTTGTTCATTGGGTTCCGCCGCCGCTTCACTCAGGGCACGATCCCACTCCAACTGAACAGCTGACCGCTCGTCCGGTGTAAACAGCTGGTCCATAATAGGCACCACTTTCTCGAAGGCTGTCCACAAATCGGGGTCTAGGGTGAAGCCTCGCGTAGGGTCTTGGTAACGGCCCAGGCGTGGGAAGAAGGGTCCACGGTGTACGTAGATGGCATTGTCTATGTGGATGAGGTTTCCGACGAGCTCACCGCTCAACACCCGTTTAAATTTGGTCCAGCCGTCACGGTGTAGCGTAACCGTATTAGATACGGTCTCAGCGGGCGACCAGCAAACACCTCCACGGTCTTCCACGAGGGTGACTTTATCTTCATAGACGTGTAACCCCACCCGGGGTGTAAGGGGAAGGATGGCTCGTAGGACTGGTGACATGCTTGACCCAATGACGAACGGTGAATGACACACACTCTGACTGACCCTCGTATATATCGGTTGCACATACGCGCATCTGTGGAGGCTCTGAAGAGCCGTTCTTTTTCTGTCGCTGTCATTGCCACAGCGTCAGGGTCAATAGGGCAAAGACCATTACTAGGCCAACGAGCCGTCGCTGGTTCCGGCGTGAGCGCTCGTGATCCATAATCCAGGCATCAAGGATGGCTGTCATAGTCTAGTAGTGGTGGGTGATAGCACACCTCTCCATCGTGTGCACTCTGTCGAGGACCGCTTCTGTGAACTCTTTCAGGGTCTGGCGTCGCCCCTCGTTGTCGTCGCCATCTGCAAACATGGACCGAACCACTGCTCGATAACCCGTGAGTGAATTAACCACGGTGGCATGCTGTAAAATGCGAGTCGCATAGGGCTGGATTTCCGTCATGGCTCTGCAACCGTAGAAATGAAGGTGTGAGTCCAGAGGGACGTGTTTTATAGACCATGTCACACATGCGCGCCTATACGTAGCTCTACGGGTGTAGTCCGTGATACGTACTATTCTGATGGGTTAGTGCAAAAAGAGAGCAACAACAACAAAGATTACAGCGCCGGAGGCGCTCCTGGATCCCCTGGAAAATCTTCTCCACGCTTCATGGTATAGCTCCGGTGAGGCAGGCTCAGGCTGGTGAGGCTCAGGCAAGTAGCTCCGCTCGAGAGATAGGCTCAGGCTGGTCAGGCAGGCTTAGACTGGTCAGGTCAAGCAGGCCAATGAATGCAGCAATGCCCTAAAAATTCCCACTTTTATACACCTACATAGAAGTACCCGGATGTAGGCGCTGGCGTAGGCGAAAGCATCCTAGTACCCGGATGTAGGCGCAGACGTGAGCGAAATTCTAGTACCCGTCCATTGGTTCTTTTATCGATCACTCATTGGCTCATTTTCTCGATCGCTGATTGGTCCAAATGGAACTGCCCATCCTTCCCAGGTTAATTTACAATCCCCTTTTTGGGTTCAAGCTCTGTATATCGATGCCGCAACATTGTTGCCGAAAGGGAGACCTTTGACCTTTTGACCTGGATGTGACCTTTGACACAATAACAAAATTTCATGGGAAAATTCAAGATGGCCGCCTGGTGGCCATATTGGATTTTCGAATCGGACCAGAAAAGGTATCTTGCACAATTAGACCCCAAGGGGAACCTGTGTACCAAATTTGAGAAAGATGCATGCAGTACTTCCAGAGAAATCACGATAAAGTTTCATAGGGAAATCCAAGATGGCTGCCTGATGGCCATATTGGATTTTTGAATCAGAGCAGAAAAGCTATCTTGCACAACTAGACCCCAAGGGGAACCTGTGTACCATATTTGAGAAAGATCCATGCAGTACTTCCTGAGAAATCGCAATAACAATGTTTCATGGGGAAATTCAAGATGGCCGCCTGGTGGCCATATTGGATTTTTAAATCAGACCACAAAAGGTATCTTGCACAACTAGACCCAAAGGGGAACCTGTGTACCAAATTTGAGAAAGATCAATGCAGTGGTTCCTGAGAAATTGCGATAACAAAATTTCATGGGGAAATCCATAATGGCCACCTAGTGGCCATATTGGATTTTCGTATTGGACCGAAAAGGTATCATGTACAAGTAGGCCCCAAGAGGAACCTGTGTACCAAATTTGAGAAAGATTCATGCAGTACTTCCTGAGAAATCACGATAACAATGTTTCATGGGGAAATCCAAGATGGCCGCCTGGTGGCCATATTGGATTTCTGAATCGAAGCAAAAAAGGTATCTTGTACAACTAGATCCCAAGGGGAACCTGTCTACCAAATTTGAGAAAGATCCATTCAGCAGTTCCTGAGAAATCGCGATAACAATGTTTCATGGGAAAATCCAAGATGACCACCTGGTGGCCATATTGGATTTTTGAATCGGACCACAAAAGGTATCTAGCACAACTAGACTCAAAGGGGAACCTGTGTACCAAATTTGAGGAAGATCCATGCAGTAGTTCCTGAGAAATCGCGATAACAAAGTTTCATGGGGAAATTCAAGATGGCTGCCATGGCAGCCATATTTAAAATCATATAGACACCGCATGAACAAATTCTGGTGTACTCATTGGGGGGAACATGCATGCCAAGTTTCAGCTTAATCGGTCAAGCGGTTTCAGAGAAGAAGATGTTTACACACGACACACGACGGACGACGGACGATGGACGACGGACGACGGACAATCAGGCCATGACATTAGCCCATCGGGCCTTCGGCCCAGATGAGCTAAAAATGACCATCCCCATACCCCATACAGGCCTGTATATTGTATAATACAGACCCTTATCGCAGGGGTAATCGAAAAGACACGGACCTGACCGAAGAGACACGGACCTGACCGAAGAGACATGGAGGTCACCGAAGAGACACGGACCTGACCGAAAAGACACGGAGGTGACCGAAGACACACGGAGGACGACATTGTGGAAAAAACCCACAGACAGGTCAGTACATATCCTATCATGTTCACAGGTCACGCTCCATTCACCCAGACCGGAAGTGACGTCATACGGGACTGGTGGCGCCCCCTGGCAAGAGTTACCTCCCTGGAAAAGTTGAGTTTAGCCGTCCTTTCCCTACTACTATCGTGCGTATCCATTTTCAGCCTATACCGGCAACTCCCCTGAAATCAACACCACGTGACTCCACCGACGTAACCCCAACGTCAAACCGCCATTTCCCCGAGTTATGTGCTGTCCTACTTCTTCAAAATTACAGATCTACAACGCCCCTTGGATGATTCAGAAGTTATTCATATATCTGTGTCTTTTGTAAGCCCAGATAATGTTTCAGAAGTGGTATGAAACACCTGTAATATTTCAGATTTCTCGAGTCTGTTCTCCGCCGGATAAAGACCCAACAGTATACGGTAAAGTATCGGATGGAGACTCACGATTTGCAAGCCATCTTATGCAAGTGTATGCAAATGGTCTCGCCCGAAACTACCATGCACACTGAACATTCCCTCGCTACTACTCGACTGCACATGCGCACCATGACATTACCAGTAACATTATCACTCCAGTCATATTCTGCACCATGATAGCTTCGATGCGCCATCATGCATGCTACATTTGGACCCATGGTGCCTCCAGATTCGCCAAACACACACATGTGCATCCGAGCGAGCTCTTTCTCTACTAATCCTCGACTGCGCACACCAGTTTTATTCTACTTCACGAAATCTTTAATACCACACCGGATGTCTCAGTCGCATAAACACTCCCATGCACACTCGAACATGCCCTTTCTGTACTATTTGATCAACTGCGCATGCGTACCATGACGTTAACGGAATGCAGAAAGCATTACAATAATTATATTCGCACCCACATTGGTCTCTAGATCGCCCAAACACTCTCGTGTGCATCCGGTCATACCATTCTCGACTGTCAACGGGCAACGTGCTCAGCACCCTCGTCTTATTCTGCACCACGAGATATACATTGCAATACCGTGCATGTTACATTTGGACCTTATAGATCACCCAAACACACTCCCGTGCATCCAAAAATAGCCTTTCTCTCCTACTCGACTCCGCATGCTCGTCGTGACATTGGCCAATGTGGACAACACATCAGTCGTATTCTACACGACACTACTCTTCGACTGTGCATGCGCAGCATGACTTCGTCGATCAATGTGGGCGGCAACAGTCATGCTCAAAATTCACAAACATATTATTCTACACCAAGAGAGCTTCAAAACGACACCATGCACTTTATATTCGAACTAGATCACCCAAAACCTCATGTGAACCTAAATATGCCATTTCTCTGCTACTCCTGGACTGCGCATGCTAACCATGACATCAATGTCAACGTGAACACCACCCCAATCATATTCTACACCTCGTGAGCTTCAATACGACACCATAGGCACATCTAAGAGCCACATGGAGCCCAAACACTCCCCTGCAAATCGGAAAATGCAATTTTCTCTAGTACTTAGTGGGCATATGTACCATGACTACTGGGTTAACGTGGACAGCACCCCAGTCTTATTCTACATCACGACAACTTCAAACAACGTCAGGCACAACACATTTGGACATTTATGTATGGCCCACCAGATGCAATTGTACACCCCTTCCCATCTGAACTGCACTTTCTCTGCTACTGGTGACATCAAATTCACGTGATTTCTACACTCCTCGTTGCCATGAACTACTCCGTTAACACCACGTCCAAAATGTAAGGGCATGTCTCATTTAAGCACAAAGGAAATAGATTTTCTCATCTTGTACCAACAAGGGCTTATTCGCACCGAAAAAGTCTGCGTGATTACTCCTCCTGACGTCTGGAATCATGGTCGATTCCAAACCACAAGTGTTAAGACTATTCTTACAAGTATCAAACTAACACCATCGTTTTATGCACGAAGTCGGTTCTGCAGTAACCAGCTAGTTATGGTACGGCAGTGATCCCGGACGTGCATAGAATTTTATCCTTCAACAACAGATCTGCCATCCCGATATCGCCACGTGGATCTCAAGAGTGTGTTTGTCCGATCTCTTTCCTTTCTTTTCAGCATGGGAGAGGGGGTGTGCAAATATGGATCAAATTATCCTACTGTTCCAAGAAATTGTGCTTATCAACAATAGTCCCGATGATAATGAATGATCAAAAATGTTTCCTGGACTGAAGAGATTGGAAAGAGAGTGGACGAATGAACCGCTGTGAGTCACGCATCAAGGCAACTGCTGGTGTTACCAGGGCAGATCTATTGTTACAGTATGAACTTCAACTTTGTGCAACCAACTGGGTTGAAATATCAAGGGCGTCGCTACCCATGGTGCGTGTGGTGCGAACGTACCCCTCTTTTTGTCCGTAGATTGGAAATACGAAAATTATGTAAGATATCGAACCCTGGTTTAGCACTAAAGTCTGTCCATTTTAATTAGTCGTCTACTTTGGAGCTTGTCAAAAATCAATAGTTAACCCTGCAACAATTTTCTTTTTTGCAGCGTGTATAACAAACTGAACTCTACAAAATGACTACCATTTCTCTGGGATATCGATAATATATCACGCTGGAACTAACTTTTTCATTCTCTCCATATAAAACGCCAGTACAGTTGTTTATGTGCCGGGCCTTAATTACATAGAGAGACGTAATAGTGTATTCATGCTCACTGACACAAAGGTCAATGATGCCGAATACAGTAATAACAGGCGGTCCGTGGGAGTGTCGCTCATATCCCATGCCCAGTGAAATTGCCAAATGATAAACCGCGCACGCCTCTATGACCGTACACGGCATTGTTGACCGTTGTACTAGACAACACGAATACATTATGACGTCTCTCTATGTAATTGAGTCCCGGTACATGAAACAACTGTACTGAAGTTTTATATGGAGAGAATTACAAAGTTATTTCAAGCGTGATATATTATCGATATCATGGAGAAATGGTAGTCATTTTGTAGAGTTCTGTTTGTTCTACACGATGCGAAAAAGAAAATGTATGCAGAGTTAACTGCTGATTATTGGCAAGCTCCAAAGTAGACGACTAATTAAAGTGGACAGACTATAAAATACGCTAACATGCAGGAAATCAAGGATAAAAAATTTCGGGCATGGGCAGGCCCCCCCCCCCCCCTAGAAAGACGCGCCCTTGGCGTGCATTCTTGGGATATGATGAGAAATGGGAAATCAAAGGTGGATCTATGGGGGTGGGGGTCGGTCTCCCCCCCCCCCCCACAAATGAAACCAGCAAAAAAACAATTTTCTTTTGAGGGATCACCGAACCTTGAGATTCCACGTAGACATAATGTCTTAAATTGATATACATGTAAAATAAACGAATGTGGATTATGTAATTAGAGTATAGTACGTGTATAAAACAGACCATCATCTATTCATGTGGTTTGTGAGCGTACTATTTAAGCTGGGGTTTAATATGTATATAAAATCAAACATTATCGCTGCGAGCGGACCTGTGACCACGTGATGTAGTTTGTTATAGGCCTGTTTTGTATGTTAAACCAGAAAGTCAAATGGAGTCCGGCATAACGTGTGATACATGTATTTCTCAATATTGATGTGCGCTTATGTGAAGCAATAGTGAAAATAGAACCTTAAATCTACATACATTATGTTCAGATTTATTTCTGGGAAATGTCGAGAAGGCATCTCCGGCAACCTAAGGACCCCGGAGCTTCTGGGGCGTAGACAGCGCCTGGACCCTCGCCTGTTGGTCCCACAGGATTCGCTCATTTTAGCTTTGTGTAAATCAATCATATTGGTATGCGTATTGGTTTCTAATGTTCCATGACATACATGTAAAGCTCATCGTTTTCTATGTAACTAGAATGTCATATGGATTCAGGCATGAGCTGTGATTTTTTTTAACATCGATGTGTGCTTATAAATATGAAACAAACGTGAAAATAGAACCATAAATCTGCATACATTATGTTCAGATTTATATCTGGGAAAATGCTTAGAGCATATCTCTGGCGATCTAGGACCCCAGAGCTTCCGGGGCCTAGGCGGCCCCTGGACCCTCGCCTATTGGGCAGTGACAGTCGATCCCCTCCCCCCCCATGGAAATTGAAAACATTTGCACCCCCCCTTTTGAAATCCTAGTGACGCCCCTGAAGATAACACAAGATATCCCTTTACACAGGAATCTATATATGCTAAACTGACATTGAGTACTTGTCAATGATAAGTTTCTAACTATAGGAGGAATAAGAAAAACCTGGTCATCCACCACATTTATTATACGACATGAAGAGAAAAGTATATTCACAATGAGAAATGGATATTCACAGTGAAAAAAAGGGTGGATTATTGATGTGTTAATATGAAGATGTCACAAAATTCTCTCACTTTCATGGGTGAAAGCACTATGGAAAATGTGTTGAACAGGCAAAACTGGCAAAAATTAAGTTAACATGCTTTAGTCCACAAACAGCTATCTAGCACATGTATGGTTGATCTGTAGGCTACCCATTTCACCTGTAGTGGTGTGTTAGAATCTGATTGCCTTTGAGACAATAAGGAAAAGTAAGGCTACAGTGGGGTATTCTTGTTTGCCCATGCTACATGTAATCAAGTCCTCATCAATTGGTTCGCAGTCATTAATGTAATTTTCAACAGGAGAATAAGATTTATCTTACGCTATAGGTATGCAATACAGCTTACTGACATGTAAGTTGGCACATAAAGCCTATTGAGGATACGGAGCCCTCCTGTAGACATTTTTACACACCCTCTAGAATTTGTCTTCATACAGCTAAAAGTATGCCTCATAGCTATGGTAATGTACATAGTTCTTGAAAGTACATTTCTAAAGGATTCCAAGTATATAAATTTCTTCACTGTAAACCAGTAGTTTGTGAAGATGTTCGAATTTAAAACAACACTTAATTTAAAATTGAATTTTATTTTTTTAATTGCTATTTTCAAGGAAGTATTCAACTTATCATAACTTTCATAATCATTTCCTGTAGAGACCACTCCAACAGGAAATCCTTGTCTCAGTTTTATCAATTTTGGTCCAGTTCTCATTCTGTTAACATTTGATGGAATATTTCTTCACAAAATCGAGCTATTCACAGTTTGAACTTTGAAGTTGATTTAAATGTCAATAGAATAAGATCTAAACCAAAATTGACAAAACGGCGACACAGATTTCCTGTTGAAGTTATCTTCTACAGGAAATGATGATGTAAGTTAACAAAGTAACATGGTTGAGGAATTGAAGCCATTATGAACCAAGTTGAGAATTTTCTCCTAAACGTGATGACCAACTTAGCTAAGAGAGGTAATGAAACATTTTGTGTATCATGTTAGCTTACTGTGAATCTGTATACCAATGAAATGTCCAACTGGCAGGAAATATTGCATCTGTAAATTTACATGTGATAAGGTCATTGAGTGAAAACTGTTTCTGGTTTGACTGCTGGCTTCTGGTCTGGCTTCAGGGTTTGACAACCGGCTGTTATTCGATTTTCTTGTTTATATCTCCATACAGCGCTTTCTTTCCTTGTGCCATTGCCACAGTGATGGTTATCTCTCTTTGGTCCTTGAAACTCCACTTTTCCAAATGAACCAATCTTTTCAATTATAGGCACATGCACAGAACAGTGAATAACAATGAACATCAAATTACATGTATGTGTCTGTGAATTCTGCATGCATGTAGAAATATGCATCCTTTCCCCGACATGAAAACAAAAAATCCTCACTTTGTCCAGCTTACTTTAGGAATATCAAAATGTTCAGTGAGATTGTCCAAATGTCGATTAAAATCCATGATTCTTTCTTTGTGAGTCTTACTGGCCTTCTCAAGGATTTCTTCCTCCTGCCTCTTCTGTTTCACACCTTCAAATGCGATTTCAGCTTTTGTTCTTTTATCGACATATCCTTTGGTCTTGTGGCTGGTTCCGGGCTCCTCCTCTGCCCCGGTTAACTGTTGACCAGGAGTTGTATCCCCTTCTTCTGCCATCAGCTGAAGCCTTTTTTGAATGTCTTTCTCCTTTCTTTTCTTCTTTTTCTTAATTTTGTGATCAGAGACACCCTTCAACTTTAGTGATCCTCCAGAGACATTCCCATATGGATCAGCCATTTTGTTCCAGTTTCCACACTTTGGCCTTTACCAAAGTTCAAATATTTGATAATTCCACGAAACTGAATGTTAAAACAGAACACTTCCTGATATCTGCACAAAACAGACTTGTTCAAACAGAACACCTGAAGTTCTGTCAAAAATAACTTGAATATTGTGGAAGGGAGATAACTGTCAACAAGGGAGATAACTACCCAGTTTAGATGTGTCCCAGATATCACAAGAACTGAGATTATAAATCTCTACTATTGACAGCCAACGATATCAGATGGGGAGATACCTGAAAAATAATAAAGAGACATGATCAAGTTATAGTGGGATATGATGTTAGTTTTTATAAAATAAATGTGACAATGAGTACAAGAATGTAGATGGACAAATTGACAAAAATATGATATACTTGTAAAAATTAAATGTTTGAATGTCAGTCCAAGCAGATGAAAACGTCTTTCTAAAAGGCAAAAACAATCAACAGTCCGTGGAATGGTATATATTGCCCTTTGTCTGGGGTGATTATTGCCCTGAGAGAAAATGCTATCACCTGAGATCACAGGTGTTTTCTCTCATGGCAATAATCCAACAGATCATCCTAGACCAGGCCGAGCAGTATGCATTTATTATTCTGAATGTGCCCTTAAATACATTTCGTGCACTGACAGTCTTATTCTCAGATCATTCAGCAATCTTCCGCTAGATAGGAAGAGTGAGTGAGTGAGTGAATAGAATTTAACGTCGCTTTCAACAATATTTCAGCTAGATCACGACGAACCAACTAAGCACCACCCAGCCCAGTTGTGTTCCTGCTACTCCAAAGAAGAGACAGGAAGATATTTTATGGCGATTGGTAAATTTTGGAATAGCAGGGTGATATTGAATAAATTCTCAACTTCTCCACAATGACAATGTGAAATCGGGTATATCATCTACCTCAGCTCAACCAAGCAGAATACTGGAAACTAGCATCGATAACTAGCCAAATTGTGTTCCTGCTGCAGCAACATGGAACCAGACACCCTCCATCCACCCCATAAAACACTGAGGACAGCACACAAACACAGAGAGAACACTTACATGGTGCAATAAAGATATTACACTGCTAGACATCACATTATCAAGTTCCTGTTGCTTCTCAGCAAAATGCATTGAAGCAACAGGAACTCGTGCCCACCCAACCACCCGCTCGCCTTGGTAGATAATGTATTCACCTACTTCCCATCAAGGTTACATTCAGTAAACCATGGAAACAGAAAGCCTTTTAGCATTACCTGTAAGACTCTGAAGGTGCAGTCCCTTCCTTGGTATGTCCCACACAATGTTAAAGCACTCTGTACCCGAACAGAAGCACTGTGGAGAGAAGGACATGATACATAAGTCATAAGAACATACTCGTAATTGTTACATGTACCAAATTTGCAGCATGTGATTTCAGCGAGTGAGTGAGTGAATAGGGTTTAACGTAGCTTTCAACATTTTTTCAGCTAAATCACGATGGGGAACGGGATGGAGGGGAGGGGCGGGGGTATCTACTTGTAATAGAGCAGATCTAATGCTGCCATTTTATAGTGCTGTCCTACTGAAATATCATGTCGTAGGGCAGACATGACACCCCACTCAGTCACATTATACTGAAACCGAGTGAACCAGTCCTTGTTCTATCCTTCTAATGCTGAGCGTAAGCGAGGAAGCAACAAGTTCCATTTTTCAAGTCTTTGGTATGACCTGGCCTGGGATTGAACCAGTATCTACCGCTTACGAGGTCGACGCATGTGATTTCATGAAGGACATGAACAGGTTAGAGAGAGCTAACTCTCTAAAATGGAGGTAAAACGGTTGTTTTTGCTTTAAAACTTTTGATTTATTCACCATAACACTCAACTCCTCAGGCAACTTGGCTTATATATATTGTTACATGTTGTAGCATTGATTTTCCAATAAAAGTGTGCGTAGTCTAATTTACAATAGACAACAAAACATGTAGTCTTTTGTTATGCAAATTAGACAGATGACAACTTGTTTTTTTAATACCATCTGATGTGGATAAATATGTCCATGATATTTGATATATTCTGGACTTTATTGGGCAAAAACAACTTTTTCACCTCCATTTTGAAGAGGTAGTTAATTAACCAGCATAAATAAATGCTCAATAATCCTACAAAATAACCTCGGCAATTCATGTAATGAAGAGCCAGGCCCGGTGTACATATTATAAGATTTTCAAAAGTGAATGTTATTTGGACTTACAAATGAGGAACTCTCAAGATGGCTTCCTTCGTTCTGGCTGTGTACTTTATAAGGTCAATGTTAACACTGGCACCAACCTGATTGAGAACAAAAGAATACCAGGACATATTGAAACAAGAGCCCAAGGGGCTTCAATATACGCCCGTATATCTGGAATTACATTGGTCCAAATTTCAAGGTTGTTTAATAGCTTTGATTCCAATTGGTAGCTACCTGTAGCAATCCAGAGAAAGGTCCACAATTTTGAGCTTCCGAGAATTTAACATATCACATCTTATATTGAATGATCAACTAAAATGAGCTTAACTCTTGGTAACTAGTTGACCTTGAAGCAAGAGCTGATAGCTCACATATCCCACACTGAAATCGACAATAGTCAAACACAAGAAAATGGTAGTTTTCCTGCAAATGGATTCCTTCCAGACGAGAGAATTTTTCATGAAGGAAGAAGAAACTGATGAAGTAAACCCTTGTTCTTCAGTTAATAAACAGGTATGAAGTTCATAAAGCACCCCTGTCCCCATTAAATTAGTAAATGTATGGTTTTTATTTCACAACAGTTTAACTAAATGTAGTGGTATCAAACATGGGAGACAACTCCACAGGACAAATGCCATATATATGTAGGGGAGAGAACTCTGAATATTCCAACCTAACACATATAGTCAGCTAAACTTGATTCAGTTTGGGGGAGACTGTGACCTTGACCTTTGACAATTGATCTAAAAATGTATGGCTCCTCTTTGTCATGCGAGTATTGGTATACTCAAATTTGGTACCAATCCATACCTTGAAACTAGAGATATCGCATGGACAACAAATGTTAATGGATGAATGGACAGAACGCAACATCGCAATACACGACCTCGTCTTTGACAGGAATATGAAAATGTGACTTTTAATGATTCCTTGATTTTGGGGTCACAGTGACCTTGACCTTTGACCCACATTTTGGTATGTAACACATCATGTCCCTCTAATGTATCTACTGGCAGAAAAAAAGCTATTTTAAATGATTTCCTGATTTTGGGGTCACAGTGACCTTGACCTAAATATTGGTACATGACACATCGTCTTCCCTCAATGTATCAATGGACATGAAAAAATCATTATTTTTATGAATTTCATGATTTGGGGGTTACAGTGACCTTGACATTCGGCCTTGACCTACATTTCGGTAC
This sequence comes from Hanleya hanleyi, assembly GCA_036873755.1. NCBI lineage: Eukaryota > Metazoa > Mollusca > Polyplacophora > Lepidopleurida > Hanleyidae > Hanleya > Hanleya hanleyi. The sequence goes on along the minus strand of JAVTVY010001970.1, from coordinate 1,241 downwards.
GTGACACATCATGTCCCCCTATCTACTGACACAAAAAACAGTCATTTTCAAAGATTTCTTGATTCTGGAGTCATAGTGACCTTGACTATTGACCTTGACGTAAATTTTGGTACATGACAATCCGTCTCCCCGTAATTTCTCAATGGACACCAAAAATCATGATTTTGAACAATTTCACAATTTTGGGGTCACAGTGACCTTGACCTACATTTTGGTACGTGGCGCATCGTGTTCCCTTGATGTATCTACTGACTGATTTTGGGGTCAGTGACCTTTGACCTTGACCTAATTTTTGGTTTGCGACACTTCATTTCCCCTAATTGAATCCAATCACAAAATTAATAATTTCCTAATTTTCAGGTCACACTGACCTTTGACCTTGATTTCTGGGGTCAAAGTGACCTTGACTATTGACCTGGATCTAAATTTTGGTACATGACAAAAAGGCTCCCCGTAATTTCTCAATGGACTCAAAAAATCATGATTTTTTAATAATTTCCTGATTTTGGGGTCACAGTGACCTTTGCCCTTCGACCTTGACCTATTTTTTGATATGCGACACTTCATTTCCCTCTATTGAATCCACTCACAAAAAAATAGAAATTTTTAATGATTTCCTGATTTTTCGGTCCCACTGACCTTTGACCTCGACCTACATTTGGTATGCAACACATTGTTCCCCCTAGGGCACCCACTCACCAAAAATTGGAACTGTAGATAGAAAACTGTCAATGATCAATGATTTCTTGATTTTAGACAACAGTGGCCTTTGACCTCTGACCTCGACCTCAATTTTGGCACGCGACACATTGTCTCCACCTAGAGTATCCACTCACAAAAAATTACAACTGTGGATAGAAAACGTTCACAGATGTAGACCGGACACGAACACTTCAGTGATTTTCTGCTTTTTAGGCCAGTGACCTTTGACCTCTGACCTCGACCTTCATTTTGGTACGCGACACATCGGTTCCCCGTAGGGTATCCACTCACCAAAAATTGGAACTGTAGATAGAAAACTGTTCCAGATACAGACCGGACACGACGGACGGAAACAGCGATCACATAATACGGCCGCCTTTTGGCGGGCGTATAAAAATGCAGTAAGATGTACTGGCCATACTGCTTGGAGGGGGGAGATTATGTACCACAGGCTTTCATATAAGGTGGGTCGTCTAAATAGTTTTGACACTGCCTGTTGTTTTAGTTTTGAGTATGTCTGATCCCTCCCAGCCACTTTT
>JAVTVY010001969.1:0-33333 GCA_036873755.1 Hanleya hanleyi | reverse complement strand
TATTCAATTCAAAAACTTGGTAAACTAATGCGTTAAAACAGGTACAAACATTATGAACTCAAAATTTCAGCACGCACAGATGCCAAAAACGTTCACGAAAAATAATACACAAGAAATTTGAAACAATACCAGCTTTAAAACACAGAAATACTCAAAATAATAGACGAAATTGCAAGTACAAATGACTCAATCTGACTATATCCGGGCCTGTGTCCCGTAAACAATATATGTAAATATGAAGTTATAATTATATGTATATATCGTTCACCATTATTCCTATGTATATATGTATATATTTTTTTCAATTTCTTTCAATGTCCCCATCGTATCTATATAACCGTCAACTGAACTGAAACACGCTATAGTTTAACACAAGGCAAAGAAGAATGGAAAAAGAAGAAGAAAAATGATAGAACTTATAGTTTGACTGAAGTGTTTATGATATATAAACTCGAACGTGTATGCGGGTCAGTCAGGCTGAACCTTGCCGTACTACTTTCGGCTATAATCCTCAATCGTGTTTTTTTCAATCGCTTATATTTTCTCGATTAAAAAAACATTCAATCGCGATATCGCTTTTTATTCGAGAAAATTTTCTCGATTGAAAAACGATTGCCAGCAGAAAAAAAAACCATTCGAGCAGCGATCGCGAATGAATCGTTTATTTTGAAGAAAAAAAACCATTCCCTCGCGCCTTGGAAAATCGCGACTTCGAGAAAAGTTGACGAAATAAACGATTCATTCGCGAACGATAATTGGAAACGGTGCCTTACGAAGTTAACAATGATGTCAGAGATGATGACATACTGTACTTTACTTATTGCTCGCAGGAATTTATTTTTGCGGTTATTCCTTGCATTTTATTTTTAAAAACCACACACTATTATTTGTAAAGCCTGTCCAGTGTCCGCTAGTATTCTCAAGCTACGATACTGAATTAATACTGATCCGTTGTTCATGAGGCAAAACTTCCCGGTTTAACTTCGCCGCTGGCTGGTACCTGGTCCCATACAGAGTCACATTCCAACGCGAGGCCCTCGGTGGCCGAGTGGTCTAAGGCGCTTTGCTGGGGACCGCTAGCCTCAACCCTCTGAACCGGCACAGGTGTTCCATGTGTGATAGTTTATCAGTTACTTGCCGACGGCCGTATGGCAAGCCGTTTTACTTTTTATTCAGTATTTGGTGATATCATCAAATATTTGCTGATATCATGAAATGATTCACTGATATCATCAAATATTTGCTGATATCAGCAAATATTTGCTGATATCATCAAATCATTTGATGATATCTGCAACTGATTTGCTGATATCATCAAATGATTTGCTGATATCAGCAAATCATTTGATGATATCATCAAAAACGCTTTATTTGTTGATATCAGCAAACGATTTGCTGATATCATCAAATGATTTGCTGATATCAGCAATTGATTTGCTGATATCAACAAATGATTTGATGATATCAACAAATACTTTATATTTGATCATATCATTAAATATGGTGGAAGGTCAAAGTATGAACCATAACATGGAAGGCTCCCTGTTCAGAATGACAATAAACTTCGTCACAGCGCATGTTCCGTTTCACAGGCTCGCTTCACTATTTCTGCCCCCATTAGAGGCGGTTGACCTGTAAGTCCTGACCATTAACCACTGTGGTGGACCTACCTCGCACACGAGTTTCTGTGTACATCACGGTCAACATAGATATAACACAGAATTGAAAAGTGATCGGAATGTTCAACAAATAGCGCTTGAGATCATACTGAATTTACAGGGGACATGCTTAGATAAATAATGTCACACAACTGTTTCAATCTGTATCGGCTTTAGTACTATTTGATTACAGTACCCACATCATATAAAGATAAAAAGAAGCCATACGACTTAATTGAGGCTTGGTTAGTTCTGTCTTTATCGTAACAGCCTGGTCACCTGTTACGGGTCAGTAATGGGTCATAGAGATTAATTTATTGTTGTATGTGCGACAATCGGCTCTGCTTTAATATACCATGCTCCATGCTGACCGGCTTTCCCGAAATCATTATCTCCTTTCACCTCACCCCGATTATACTCAAATGCAGATCTAATGAATTTGTGTCTACAAGTCAACAACCCGCGATGGAAAAGTTAATCTTCCCTGCTATATATTTATTTGAATGCCCTTATATTCATGATTCTATTTGTCATTTATTAGTAAAGATTGGTGTAAGGTATATGCCAGAGGTTTGATAGGTTTTATTGTTATTGTCTGGGTCTTTATAAGTACCGTAATATATATTGCATGTGATTTGTCGGTAGATAGCTTTACCACAAGGTATAAATTATCAAACAACAGGATGAGAAGGGAGCAGGCATTAACATTTAGGCTTATTTTCACGTTCCGCCATATTTAATGATATCATCAAATGATTTGCTGATATCAGCAAATCACTCGATTTGATGATATCATCAAATGATTTGCTGATATCATCAAACCATTTGGTGATATCATCAAATCATTTGGTGATATCAGCAAATCGACTGATTTGGTGATATCAGCAAATCGACTGATTTGGTGATATCAGCAAATCATTTGATGATATCAGCAAATCATTTGATGATATCATCAAATCATTTGAAGATATCAGCAAATATTTAATGATATCAGCAAATGCCGAATAAAAAGTAAAACGGCTTGCCATACGGGCGGTGGTTTTCTCATATGAGTGAAACAAACTTGAGTGTGACATTAAATCAAATCCCCTCCCCATACACACACAAATTCCAATGGAAACAAACTGATCATATCCAGGCCAGCAAGACAGGAATGGCTTTGAAATCACGACTCATGCAAAAGTGTCTCTCAGTTGTTCAAGGGTATGCTGGATAAGCCGAGACGAAACATATATTAAAGTATATATAAATGTAACCAAATCAGGTTTCAGAAACTTGAGCATGTGACTGCAACCGACTGAGCATAAATGATGACATCTTGTTTAAAAAGACTTCCCGCTGTTCCCCTCATCAAACGATCAACTGTATTTTTAGACATTGCGTACCACCTTCATCACGGAGTTGCAAATATAGAGTAGACATTTCTACATATCATTACCTGGATTGATAAAAGCTTCAGATTAGATTGGCGGGCATGGAGATAGGTTTCGCTGAGACGGGGGGAGGCTCATGTAAAAAATGTAATATTGGAATAGGTAATTAGAAAATATGTCAACAATATGATAATTGATATAGAATATAATCATCATCGATAGACATACACGACTTGCCGGTCGTCTGAAAGTGGCGAAAAGAAGTGTTATTGTCCCTTATTCAGGAACAACATTCAGATACAGCAATGCTCTCAACATGGACTTCGGGAAAATTACCGTCATAATTTTGTTTATAGACAGCGTCAAAAGCTGACAGGGACCTACAATATCACTGAACTGTTCTAGAGTTTAACTAGAGTTTAAGAAGTCTGAAGAAATCATGTAAAAAGCCTTTGAAATAACTTTTTTCAGCACTTTTCAGTCCGTCTCTATACTTGTAGCATGCGTGAGGCAAAAGTTTACCCGTGTTTCGCATTGCACTATGGGAAGGAAACATGGCGGTTTTTGATATTTTTAGACGACCGGCAAGGAGTGAATTGTATTAATGTGGATTACGGATCGTTATCAAATATTATACATGTTTCACATCTCCCAACGATAACATTCTGTTCATATATGTATAACATCATTAACATCCAGTGTTGGATTCTGTGAGAGTATTCCTTGCAACGAATTGAATTTTTCTGTTGTCCTTTCTTCAGAATTACACACAAAATGAAAATTTAATACATTGACATCCCATTTGAACATACCGTTTATTTTTCGGGGTATCCCGTCGTAACCACCAGTATGTGATATAGGGCACAAATACATTTTCACCTAATTGAGCGAAAACAACATGTTTAGTTTAGTTTAAGCGTATTTTATTACGTTCAAAATGGTAAAAGGATTGGGTAACAAGTCCTGACAACTTAGATAAACCCTCTCCATACAAATATAAAACAACATAGCGCAGGCAGGTGTGGGAGAAATGAACATACATACATACATACATAGAATACATATATACACATATACATACATATATTACTAGAAGAATAAACAGTTTTTTTTTCTTTTGTGTCACTAATAAAATCCTGTACGGCAATGAATATTTCCTGGTTTTCCTTTTTACTGAAATTCTTGCTTCCCCATAATAGCGTATCCAGAGTTATTGGAGTCGGTACTTTTTGTAATAGCTCAGCGCGAGAGTGTGTATATTTGCTACATTGAAAGAAGTAATGAAAAGCATCTTCAACATCATCGTTACACGAACAAGCTGGACTGTCTACCAAATGAACACGGAAGAGATCGTATTTCAGTTGGCTGCATTTGTGTCTTAATTTTGTGTGTAAATCCTATAAATATCTCTTTCCAATTGAAAAATAAGATGGCGGGTTATTTTTTGAGCAGAGATCTTTTTTAAACATACTTAACGACTCATTATCTTTAACAGACTGGTCAAGACGATTCCACGAATCAACAGCAGAAGGGAAGAAACATTTTTTCAATAAGTTAGTTCTGGATCTAAAAACAGTATAATCTTGTGAATTTCTGAAATTATATCTACTACGGTTTTCGACTTTCTGTGGTAACAGATTTTTAAGATATTCTGAAGATTCTCCGCGATCTAATTTATACATAATACGAAGTTTTGCATTTTGTCGTCTTCTTGTAAGGGGTTCCCAGCCAGCTTACAAGTAGAGACAGTTTCGAGAGGCATAACATGGCAACCCAGAGACAATACGAGCAGCAGCTAACTCTAATCTCTCCAGTTTATTTGACAATTCTTGACTACAACCATCCCATACAGGGGCATCTTACTCGAGTTTCGGTCGAATAAAATTTGTATACATGTTAGATAGAGCCCTTTTGTTAAGTTTATATTTCAAGTGGCGCATCAATCCTAATCGTTTATACGATGATGCTAATGTTTTTTTTCTATATGAATATTCCACTTGCAGTCACTTTGAAAATATAGACCCAAATGACAATGTGATTTGGCTACTGGCAACAACTTCTCCTTAAAGATTATAACAGATTCTTCATTAAAAAATCTATTGCTAAATAAAACCATCTCAGTCTTTGATGGATTAAAGAGTATTAACCATTGTTCTGCCCATTCTTCCAGTCTATCAACATCAGCATTTAATATAGTTTCAATTTCGGTTATCAGAGCGGAAGAGCATTGAAGAGATGTATCATCTGCAAACAATCTTGTAGTGCTAGATAATGGATCGGGCATATCATTAACATATAGCAAAAACAATAGAGGTCCAAGAACAGAACCATGAGGGACGCCGGATTTTAGACATCCAACATTTGAAAATTCACTTTTGATAAAGACTTTCTGTTTTCTATTTTCAAGATAACTCTGAAACCATTCCAACAAATCACCCAAGATGCCATACTGTCTTAATTTAAAAAGTAGGCCATCGTGCCATACTCGATCAAACACCTTGGATTAACCCGGGGCTAGGGGCCGTATGAACCCATGTACTTCAAGATCCTCATGGTACTCATATGAACAGTCACAATCAAAGCGTGACTGAGATACATCTTTTTTTTTAGATGACGACTCTATAACGAATATTATGGATTAAGAATACTGATCATGATATGGATTTGATATTTATAGAGAACATCATGATGTCTTTACCGGCATCGTGAAAACTATTGACAACTTCCTACTCTTGCAGGAAACAAGCCTATGTTTATGTATACTATGATTGTCTTTTTGAATTCGATTGCTAATACTGTTATGTGGAAAATGGAATAGGTCTTTGGATTATGGACGCGGATATTCTCTAATGGACGACGGCTGGATTATGAATGACGGATTAGACGCTTGTAATGTCACAAAATATAACACATGAAAACTGTCGTTGATCGATGGCTGTACAGATTTGGTGATAAAGCTCTATTAGTTGACTATTCGTCGAATGCCCCGGCAAAAATCCTGCTTGATGTTTGTAAAAAACATTGTTTGAATGAAGAAAGTTATAAGTATGCTTAAATATTACCCGTTCCATGATTTTTCCTATGCAGCTAAGTAGCGAAATAGGTCTATAATTAGATGGATAGCGTTGATCTGCAGCCTTTGGCAGCGGTAAAACATATGCTAACTTCCAAGATTCTGGAAATATACTTTCGTGCAAAGATCGATCAAACAGGAGTTTAAGTGGGAATGAAACAGAATATAAAACTGCCTTCAACATTCTATGACTTATTTTATCTGGTTCAGCCGCTTTGTTTGTTGGAACGGATTTAATTATGTCAATGATATCGTCGATACAGATCTGAATATTTTCTATCTTATCATTGGTGCGCTGTATAAATCTTGGCAACTCGGCGAGAGAATCATTCAGGTCCGCGACTGAGCAAAAATATTGATTGAGAAGATTAGCTTTTCCAGCATCAGACAAAACTGTAAAGTTATTCTCATCAATATAATGGGGGTATACAATTTGTTGATTTACATGTGGCCATAAAGCTTTTAACAAGTTTCCAATAAGTTTTAGGGTCGGTTTGGTTTGATGTTTCTAATAATGATTCTATATTATTAAAATAATGTTTTCGAGCGTACTTGTTCATGTTATTTACTTTATCCCTTGATTGTTTATATTTGTTCCAGTGTAAAGGTCTCGAAGATTTTATTGCCTGTTTTCTTAGTCTGTCTCGCTTTCTAATTTCTTTTCTAATTTCGAAATCATACGGTACCACGGTTTATCGTTTGGTCGGATTGTCACGGTATGGCGGGGAATACATTTAGTAGCTAGTTTTAGAAATTCTACGATAAATGACTCAGCAGCTTCGTGTACAGTTGCTCATGTACCAAATATCATTGTCCAATCAGTTTCCACTATTAACTCATTCAAAAGATCCCAGTTTGCATATCTATATAACCATATGTCTCTTAAATAAAATCTGTTGGTATTTGATTGGAACTGAACATCGACATAAGTCGCTCTGTGATCACTTATTTCTCTATCCACCCGGATCACGCTACAATCCACAGCTTTAACATTATCACTTAAAACAATCGGATCTAACGAAGTAGCGGAATGCGGGGTGACCCTAGTAGGTTCGGTTATGATATTGCTTAAACCTGCAGACCGAAATATTTCACTCAAATATTTCTCATAAACTGAGCGCGCACTTTTGGTAGGAAAATAAGTAGTATTTAGTAGAATATGCGAGTTATTGGCTTGAATTTCTAACCAAATGGTTTCCAGTTCGGGGTGTTCAAGTTCACCACGCTGAATTCAATTGAGCTCTACCGATGTATATACCAAAATACCACCCCATGGGCTGATCCTATCTTTTCTATGGTTCATTAAATCCTTCTAATAGAATATCATCTGTTAATATCGATGGATTAAGATTGGTTTCAGTAAAACAGAGAATATCAAAATCACCGGCCATGTCAGATATATAATCCATTTTGGATCGTATGCTACGGACATTCAAATGAAATATACTGATGTTATCAACAATGGGGAATTCCGGTCCAGGATTTGCTTCAATATCTCCACATACTATTAACAGTGCAAATAACAATAGCATATAGTTCACATTAGGAAATATTGCTCCGAGAATTACGAACGACGCAACACACGTGGAAGCTTTAATGTGAATAAGTAATAATTTTACTCTTGAAATATTCCTTTATCACTAAACGCCCAAAAACTTTAGAATAGAAAGTGTCTCTCGAGATACGATAACTTGTGATATCACTACCCATGATCGATATCGGAATACATTGCATCAATTCGATAGGCAAGTTCAAAAACGTTAGAATTTCTATTTAACCCAAGCTCTCGTTTTACACTGAGTATAAATATTTGTGACAAAGTGAAATCAAAACAAGACGAAATACACATATTTAGGAAAATAAAGAAAATACCGTGAATATAATCATCATATAATGTTCACGGTATTGAGTGTTCGCGGAAACATTTACTTTGCATATCCTAAATTCTATGGCACGAGCATTCTGCAATAAACTAATACATTTATATGGGTAATTTTCTACAAATACAAAAATGTAGACAAATTTGTGTTGGTAAATACCTGATATGCATGTATATATGTCCAATGTTGGATATAAACACCATGAAATATACACAAGTTCACATGCGATAATTCAGTGTCCCGATTACCCAATAGAAACGCGGAAAACAGCGCAGGTTCGTGCAGTGGTCCTATTGTGATCAATTCCTGCCACGACGAAAATAGCAACCCGGACAAGCCAATTGGTTCCGCGAGTTAGTTTTAATCGTTCTTCTTGGACAAAGAAATACTAGGAGGGTTACTTGGGATCCACCGCCTCGCGGAAGATCTGAAAGTCTCTCTCATTTCGAACCTGGAGACGTGGTCCACCTTCCACCCTTCTGCAATATATCTTTCCATCTCTGGTTCAAACTGCAAAGATCTTGCCAGATTTCTTCAGCTCTCGCAGTTTCCGTACAATGTTGTACCTTTTCGCAGTCAAATCTTCTGTAAGAAAAATTCCATCAGCGCCTTCAAATAGCTTGCGTTTGGCCATAATGGCTGTCTTCCTATCCTCATAGAATTTGAATTTGATGATGATGTTACCTCTATCATCCCTCAAGTCACTGGTTAGATGGCATTTTTCTATCTGGTCTTTGGTGAATGATTTGAAGCCCATTTTGTTTACAAATATATCAGTAACAACATCACCAGTTTTATTGGCATCCGCTGAAAGCATTGGAACCCTCAACATGCGTAGACTATTTTGCCTAATGTATTGTTCCATATCATCAATTTCATTAGCAAGTTTATCGACATTTTCCTTGAGATCTGATATTTCTTTATTTTTGCTCATAAGTTCTCTTTGAAGAGGTTCAATGACAAATTTTTCTAATCTGTCAGTCGACGCCGAAACCGCCTGGTTCACAGCCTCGCGTATGGAAGTGTTTATCGTGGGCAAAATTGCCTGTAATAGTGAGGGAGTAATTTTCTCAATAAATTCTTTTTTGGCGAAGTTTTCAGCGATCACATCTGGAATGGACATTGCTACATGTACATGTTGGGAAACAGAAACATGCTCACCTGACAAGAAATGTTCAATCATATCTGGTAAAGAGTTAGGCCTCTTCAGGACAGGTGCAGTAGAAGTAGGAGAGTCACTGTCACTGAAACTCGTGTCGTCCCGATTTCGTTTACGTTCCGTACCAACATTCATCACAGAAAACAGCGTGTAAAACAGTATTTTGTACGATAAACACTGATTATACCGTTAGTAGATAACCTCAGTTCATCTCCGCTGAAAATATGCCACTTTACCCCAGTAAATCCATTATGATTCCGAGAGCACACACACAGCACGCCTAACCTGTCGCCATCTTGAAAACCCTCCCACAACAACATGTACAAAAGCTGTTTCCATTTTCTATTATTGCAGCGATAACAACACGCCCGGTTAGACAATTTGGGAACCCTTGTACATCGTGTAATTGTCTCGATAGCCAAGAAGAGTGTAATACGGAGACGGGTGCATGTACGTCTGGATGTGCTGAGGGGTACACAGGGATAGACTGTCAACAAGGTATTCATTGACACACTTCCGCGATATAACATATACATTATGACTATTCCTCCCATAAATCACTCAAATTCAGTGTCTCTAAGTCATTTAATACACATCATATATCTCAGGGATAATATATGTTCGGGCAATATTATTAGTCATTGTATCAATTCATTGATGGATAAGAGTCAATCAAAGCAACAACCGACAGGATCTACTTTTACTGCCGTAAGTGACCTGCTGCAGTCAGCCGACTACACATTTTAGAATTGGACAACAGTTTTCCAGTTGTATTCCGGCGCTAAATTCACGTTTTCTCTACTTTGTAAAAGCTATCTGACAGCAATGACTGTACGTTTTACTAATGCTATTTTCGTCCTTTGACCAGCTCGACAATGGGAACTTTAATTTTTCCGTACCAGTCGAGGTCATTATGATGATTGTACTTCTTTTGACAGCTTTCTGTATCTAGTCAAATGCGGTATTATGTCGCTGAAAATAGAATTACTCACACAGCGATTTGATATTAGACATTCCATGCTGTCTGGCTAATTCAAAAGAAGGTAATCCAAATAAAATATTGACTTGTTGGCTCTCCGTTGTTCACCGACCTCATTGCCGTAACCTTTTATGAAATTAGTGCGCCTAGTGGTTACGCTGTTGCAGCAAGACTTGAGATATGGTCGGGACTTTTTCTTGCAAAAATACTTTGAAATTCAGTTATTTATGGGATCAATAGAATATCCACCTCGTGAGTCTAAAATATCCAACTTATTCAACTCGAATAGGAATTTTCCTGTCGGAACGTTTGGTGCGAACTGTGTGGGTGCATGTCGTTGTTCTACTCCGTCTATGTGCAATCCAGTGAGTGGGATCTGTTCGTCCGGCGGGTGTCGGGCAGGATGGTCTGGGAATAACTGTCAAACAGGTATGTCGCGTATTACCATCCGTACCTTATCGAGAAAGGATACATTTCGTTTGTCACGGCCTTTTGGTGCTAGACGTTGTATAAAGCCGATCGTAGAGCCATTATTGTTGGAGATCATGTTGCCGTATCGGTTAAAGCTCCTGTCCCATATCACTAAGCGGTTGGTGTCACAGACGACATGGGTTTGAGATACATCGGACCACCATGGGATTTTCTGTCTCTAAGTAGTGAATTCATCTTAACATGCGATATTATCTTTATTAGGCGATATATAATAATATCAAATATAAGAGAGATTTGTTTATTCATAAAGTGGCGATATCACCACAAAGCTTCGTTGAAAAAAACCCCTGTGATGCAGGACCCCCTATTCTTAGAAAGAATTAGTCCAAAATGTTAACTAATAAGTAGGGGCCTAATCACATCTGTAAAAAATTATTTGGCTACTTGAAATTGTGTTCCTTTAAGTAAATAGGTCACTAATTTGGGATCCAACTGTTGACGAACCTATGCACATAATTGATAGTTTTAAATTCCATCTCCTTCGGCACAGACATATTCTTGTACTGTTTGAATTATGACTGCAATTAGGTATTTTGGTAAAACTATAATGCGTTTTACACATAATGCGGCAATAATTAGTGCCGTATTAATATCAATTGATGATATGAGATGAACATTTTTTTATCCCGCGCAGTTAAGCAGTTATATTGTTTGTTTTGAAATGGCCGGCCAACTTGTCCAGGTTGGCCTTCTGTGATTTCATATCACAGCACCAGGCAAAATTTATTTGTTCTCAATTTCACCTTGTACAGCAGTGTCAAAGACGGTGTTCATCATTTGCAATGTTGAATTCGGTTTGTCTGAATTGAGAACCGTATGGTTATTTTTGTACCAGTTTTAACATTCTGCGTGTCTCTGCTAAGGTTCACTTTCTGGTGTTTTAATTCTCCATCTGAGCCAGACAACGTTTGGATTAATCGGAAGTATACTTCTTTGTGACAGCTTGCTCAGCCGGAACGTTTGGTGCGAACTGTGTGGGTACCTGCCGTTGTTCTATCCCGTCTATATGCAATCCTGTGAACGGAATCTGTTCGTCCGGTGGATGTCAGGCAGGCTGGTCTGGTGATAACTGTCAAACTGGTTGGTAACATTTATCCATCCTATCTTGTGGGGAAATTATATATATATATATAGCCACAATAATGAAGCAAGAGACCATGGGGCTTCAATGTACGCCCATACATTGAGCAGATTTTAATATTGGCAATCTCACATTCAAAGTACAGACATACAGATGTTTAATTTTGGTGAGCAATGATAGCTTCTTATTTGAGATTTCGGTGACGTCGGCCTTGACCTTAGGCTTGAAGATAAGCACGTTTGTTTCATTTCGTCAAATCTGGTCGCAACCCATATCCCATTGAGATATGCCATGGAGAACTGAAGTAAATAGACAAAGCCAAACTGAACAGGTTTCTTCGTAGACCGGACATCAATATTTCCAGATATTTCCTAGCTGTAGTGACCTTGACCTTAAAATCAGGTTTTTTTCGTGAGTTTTTTGTATACCGTGAGTTATGAATTCATGATATTTGTGGCCAACGGCCTTGACCTTTGACTTCAATCAAAATAGGGTGGTTTTTGCCCCATCATGAGGATTTCAGGTATAACTGCAGCTTGGTACGAGTCCATCACCAGAAGCTGAAGCGAAACCCAACCATCTCATCGGGTTATAACAGAAACGGTCTATATCAACTTTGACCGATCTACCCATCCTGAATTTTATGTTTTTATTTCTTTTATGTCAGCTTGTCATTGGCCTGAACTGTTCGAGAAGCTGTCATTGTGCCGTTCAGTCAACATGTAATTCTATAACTGGTGTGTGTTTGTCCGGGGGCTGCCAGGTACTGTGGACTGGGTTTAATTGTCAGACTCGTAAGTATTGCCTTCCCTTTACCTTGCCGATAAGGATTTGTACATGGTGTGTTGGCGAAGTTGTGTCAATTCAAGGAAGTTCTAGTTTCCGACCCAGTAAATATGGGAAGATTTGCAGTGGAATTGTGCCGTCTTTTTCTTAAGCCATCTCGAACTGCACCATAGATGACTTTGGCGGTTGTTTTCTTAAATGCCAGTCAAATTTCCATGTCGTTACACTGCGTTGCACTAATTGTTGGAAGCGGAATGGTGGTACGATACCCGCACGTATTTAGACAACGGCAATGAGAGAGCAATGACACATGCAATCGTTATCCTAGGTCTATGTTGACCGTATCAGCCATTTTCCAAGATGGCTGGCATGAGGCACGGCGATTTATAACTACTCCATTCTGATAAAATATGTATTGTCGCCACCCACATACGACAGAGCTATACATGTTCTAGATATGTTCGCAACTAGATATTAGGTTTTTACAGAGTGAACTTGGTTGCTTAGATGTTGACCGGATGACGTCAATTTGTCCGGAGCTGTTTTGTAGACGACTTATTGTCCATCAATTGTCATTTTATTACTTTCTTATAGTATCTCTCGGCCAGGGTTATTAATTATATTAATTGAGACGAAGTAAAGTAGTATCGAGATCTTGGGGGTAAGGAAAATGTCAAGAATAGAACTAAATACATTATTCATCAGGAAGAGTTATCCACTTCTCAAATTTGTAGTAAATCAAGGGTTCCAGTATTTTCAAGTATATTCGCTTAGACATATTAAGCGAAACATTTTTTTGAAAATGCCCATGGTACTTTGATCCTTAAATCATATACACGGGCTGAATAACTTTTACCATAGCAGTGTTTTGTTGGCTGCCTAGTCACGTTGGCGTCAAAGGAAATACTGAAGCTGATGAAATGGCTAAGGCAGCCATAGCTAATGAGGTTGATCCTGTTGGAATCCCATATAGCGATTTCAGAGCCTCTATGCCCTTTATATGTGCTTACGTGAGAAAGTTGTTTCAATCTTTATAGGATACTATGGTTAATAACAAACTTCATGAGCTTCAAAAAACTGTAGGGTATGTTCAACTGAGTAGTCAGAAACGTTTCGATCAATCCATGATCAGGCGATGTAGAATCGGCTACACTCGATTGACTCACGAACATTTACTAAACAAGGAACCAGCCCCAAGTTGTATTCCGTGCCTCGAAGATAAATAATTTTAAGGTTGTGAGAGATTCTTTATTAACAATCAGCTACTTCAGAAGATCTTTTTAGTCGGGTAAACGAAGACTTATTTTAGGTTATTTGAGAGAAATCGTTTTGTTGCATACGTTTTAATGTATGCACATGATTTTGGTGTGTTGTGTTGATTACTTTTGGATTGCTGGGTTGTTGACTTATTTTGTTTGATCGTCGCTATACAGCTGAAATATTGCTGAACGTGACGTTAAACCTAAATTCTCTCTCTCTCTCTCTCTCTCTCTCTCTCTGTGGGTAGGCTATGTCAATCGTATTTTGGGATATAATACGTGGGTCCACAATAGTAATCGCATTATTTGAGAGGAAGCAACATAACTACATAGAATAATTGATGTTTCTCAAAAATATCTACATTGAGGGTGTGGCGATACCTATCGCATGCTGATAGCAAAATACGAGCTTAAACGATATATGGCGTTACGTTTCATAACTCGTGTCTAATTCGAGTTAATTATAACCCGAAGCAAGGAACCGTATGAACGAATTACTACAAGATGCTCGTAGTGTTCATATGAACAGACACAATCAAAGCCTGACTGAAATACATCATTCTGTAAATAACGATTATACAACGAAAATCATATGTATTAAGAATACGATTTTTATACAAGCGTCTAGTCAGTCACTCAATATTCAGCCCTCGCCTAATAAAGAATTTCCGCGTATGTAATCCAAATGGGTTAACATAATGGTGGCTTGAAGGAATCATTGAACATTGTTGACAGCTTCTCTCTGGCAGGAACCTGGCCTGTGTTTATGTATATACTATGATTGTTTTGTTTTTTTCTAGAATTTAGTCATCCCTTACATTCCTCTGGATTGTAAGCAAATCTATTGATCATCTTGGTATTTCATAGTTATATAGGAAGAAAGTTAGGAACAAAGGCAGGTGATCGGCAGGAAGGCGGGTTTTCTAATACGTTATTTTGAATTTCAGTTATTTCCTTAACAACTTGTCCAGTTGGAAAGTATGGTTTCAACTGTTCGAAAACCTGTCGTTGTGCTACTCAGCCAACTTGTAATTCCTTGACTGGAATGTGCTCGTCAGGTGGCTGCCAAGCTGGGTGGACAGGATTTGATTGTCAAACGCGTAAGTAACGTGGTTCTATCGTTAGCCTCCTCCATGGGGATTTATACATAATAAGCTTGGTGAAAATCACCGGTTGTATTGGTTGATTATTAAAGCATTTGCCTTATAATTTCAATTCATTGAACTGAAGGTTTGCGATTGGTTGATTTCAACTGTATATAAATGTATATTATTTTTAAATTATAGCTTCAATCAACACATCGAATCTTGGCAGAGATTTCCTAAACACATGTTATAAAACGAGGGTAACAGAAAGACTATTACAGGCAGGTGATACTCAGCGATCCAAGTATTCTAATACGTTATTTTCATTTTCAGCAATTACCATAACATCTTGTCCTGTCGGAAAGTATGGCTTCAACTGTTCGAAAACCTGTCATTGCGCTACTCAGCCAACATGTAATTCCTTGACTGGAATGTGCTCGTCCGGTGGATGCCAGGGTGGGTGGACAGGGTTCGATTGTCAAACGCTTAAGTATTAACCTGGTTCCATCGTTAGCCCCTCGATGAGGATTTATACATGAGTGGGTTGATGGCGAGCACGAAGGACTATCGTTTGTCATGCGACGATCATGTGTCATGAGTTGACACAGTGCTAACATTACCGTTTAAATATATTTACGAGTTGCGTTTTTGTTGCGCTAATGTCTATCACAATATTTGCACAAAGAAACGCAACGCAAATTTTCAGGGAAAGATTAAGGCAACAGAATTCGTAAATATTCATTTTCGTGCTGGGTAACCGCCAAATTCGTTTCACAAGCCATTTACGCGGTTTACGATATTGACATTTGCACACGTGGATTGGAAGATTTTTAATACGTCAATTACACTATTTGAATGCATTGAGCCTTTTCATTATGAAGACGGGTTTATATTGCTTAATTATTAACATATTTGCGATGTAATATCAATTTTTTTGAAACTGAAGGTTCGTGATAGGCTATTTTAAATGTATATATTTTTTAGAAATAATAACTGCAATCAACACATCGGATTTCGGTGGAGAATTCCTTCATACAGGTATGAACTATCTAGTCTCCATGTTAATGTTTTACTTTTTCATATTAGCCTGTCTGGTCGGTAAATTTGGCCTGAACTGTTCGAGAACCTGCCATTGTGCTGTTCCGTCAGCATGTAATCGTATGACTGGAATGTGTTCGTTCGTCCGGTGGCTGTCAGCCGGGGTGGACCGGGTCAGAATGCCAGATAAGTGAGTAATTTCTTATCACTCATAAATGTACATCGTCGCAAATGACTCGTACATTGAGCAGGGTATCTTTGGAAAGGTAGCTCGTGAAAATAGATGCATAGCGAATGAAACAAAATAAAGTTAGTTCTTATAGCAGAATGAAATAAACAACACTTGGCCAGTTGAATTTGGAAGTGAAGCATAAAATTACGGCCCACAACGAAACTTCATACAGTGAAAAATACAACACGTTCCTAAAGTGACCGACATGCACAAACCACTATTTAATAATGAAAGGTATAACGTTGATATTTTCTGCGATTCGGAATCAGTATGCCATTTATTAAGCCGTGTCCACCTGTCGGTGTCATTAGCACCAATGGTATGTCGATTTCTTTCAAAAATCTACCATTGTTCGTTTCGTCTTATCTCGCGTTATTACTTTAAGCATTTTATGGTGACCCGTTATGTTCTTTGTATTCTACCAATTGGCAATGAAAACGCATCAACCCAAATGTTGCAAAGCTTTTTGTCACAACTTTCGCCTTGCGACTAAACGCGATAACGCTGCATTGCAATTCAGCGCGTTTTGTCACAACTGTTACGTTAGCACTGCTCGCAGAGACAAAGCGTTCTGTCACAACTGTTACGTTAGCACTGCTGGCAGAGACAAAGCGTTTTGTCACAACTGTTACGTTAGCACTGCTGGCAGAGACAAAGCGTTTTGTCACAACTGTTACGTTAGCACTGCTGGCAGAGACAAAGCGTTTTGTCACAACCGTTACGTTAGCACGGCTTGCAGAGACTAAGCCTTTTGTCACAACTGTTATGTTAGCACTGCTTGCAGAGACAAAGCGTTTTGTCGCAGACTGAATTGTCACAATGAGGAAAGAGGAGGACATTTAAGGTCATTCGAACAAGCATCGGTTAAAGCCTCTTATCTATGTATTCGTTATACCTGAAATAATGTGTAGCATCTTAAAGTCATCTGCATATGCAACGAGAGATCCTGAAGGATCTTGGCGCCCACCATTGTCCGATAATTGTAAGCTAATGACAAGAGGATCTTTTTGTCCCTTGTTACTAAGACGATTGAGTTGTAATTTTGTTTACAGAATTTCGAATCTGAGCGAAAAAGATCGAAAAGGGACACTGGAAAACACAAAGATATAATCTTTCCAAGTTTCAGGAGTTTCAAGATTTCTAGAAACTGTACTTATGTCGATTGTTATAGTACAAGAGAAATGTTAGTCTGAAAGTGAATGTACATGTACGGAAGATCCTTCGTCTTCGTTTTGTAGTATTTTTATTTGATTTATTTTTTTGCACGTGTCATCATTGGGTACTGGAAGCGAAGAAAAATCTCTTTCACGTCCACTGGCATACTTAAGATTTTATAATTAGGAACGAATGCTAATTCTGTTCTGTTTACTGGACTAGCTCTTTTAAGATACCATGCTCGAAAATAGTAAGATGGTACAATACTTAATACTGAAGAGATCCGGTCCGCGCAGTAATGTTGAAACTTTGAATTGAAAGGGTCGGAATCCTGATTATTTCCCTTGGATCGAAACATGCAGTAGTTTACATTTGTCGAGTTGTGACATTGTGTCACAAGAGTGACATCCCTCCATGTAGCTGACCCGCCGGCAGACGAAAGGGTGGGGCAGTTCACTTGCAACTGCATGGACTAAAGAAAATTAATTTAAAATTTGAAGAAAAACATTTTAATTCCGAATTATTTGAACTCCTTATGCCCCACCGTTTGATCCGCCGACTCTTGTGATGCAACGTCACAACTCGGGAATACCGTATCAATTGGATTTTCGAATCGGACCAAAAAAGGTATCCTGCACAACTAGGCCCCATGTGGCACCTGTGTACCAAATTTCAGAAAGATCAATGCAGTAGTTCCTGAGAAATCGTGATAACAAGGTTTCATGGGGAAATGTAAGATGGTCGCCTTGTGGCCATATTGGATTTTCGATTCGGACCGAAAAAGGTATCTTGCACAACTAGACCCCAAGGCGAACCTGTGTACCAAATTTGAGAAAGATCCATGCAGTACTGAGAAATGACGATAACTAAGTTTCATGGGGAAATCCAAGATGGCTGCCTAGTGGCCATATTGGATTTTCGAATCGGACCAAAAAGGTATCTTGCACAACTAGACCCCAAGGGGAAACTATGTACCAAATTTGAGAAAGATCCATGCAGTAGTTCCTGAAAAATCGCGATAACAAGGTTTCATTGGGAAATCCAAGATGGCTGCCTGATGGCCATATTGGATTTTCAAATCGGACCAGAAAAGGTATCTTGCTTAACTAGACTCCATGTGGGACCTGTGTACCAAATTTGAGAAAGATCCATGAAATAGTTCCTGAGAAAACGCGATAGCAAGGTTTCATGGGGAAATCCAAGATGGCTGCCTGGTGGCCATATTGGACTTTCGAATCGGACCAGAAAATGTATCTTGCACAACTAGACCCCAAGGGGAACCTGTGTACCAAATTTGAAAAAAAGATCCATGAAGTAGTTCCTGAGAAATCGCGGTAGCAAGGTTTCATGGGGAAATCCAAGATGGCTGCCTGGTGGCCATATTGGATTTTCGAATCGAGCCAGAAAAGGTTTTCTTGCACAACTAGACCCCAAGGGGAACCTGTGTACCAAATTTGAAAAAGCTCCATGCAGTAGTTCCTGAAAAAATCGCGGTAACAAGAATTGTTTACGGACGGACTGACGACGGGCGGACGACGGACGGACGGACGACGGACCACGAACGAAAAGCGATTTGAACAGCCCATCATCTGGTTATGGTGGGCTAACAAAACTGAAATCGTTGTAGCTACATTGGCATGTGTGTGACAATACGCGGAAATCCGTTGGAAAAGTTAACGAATTGGAGAAACCCCTTCATTCACGATAATTTCGAACTCAAAGCGCTGTTGAAAGAATTATATTTATCAACGTGCATATACACCTAACTCTCCTATGCATGCCTTTCTGAAATGGAAGTACAATGGAGCACGTAGTTCATCTTATGATATAAACTTTGTCAACATTCAGCACATTTTGTCAGGGTTCCAAATGTGGATTCTCTCATATACAGGTGACAGAGGTACCCTAAATTATTCCAAATCCAGTAATTCGAACGTGGACCCAATTATACCGAAGGATTGGCGCATACGTATACGAGTCAGATGATCCAAATTTCTTCGAGATGATCCTTTGCTAGAGTATCGAACAGATTTATCGATGGTCAGGTTGCTCCGAAAGATCTCCAGAACTATTATCCCATGGATAATTCGTGAATCTTGTAGGTTATTATGTTGTGACATTTTACGTCGACATGCACCTTGTCAACGCATTTTTGTCCAAAGTAAAGACATTATGTGACGCAGCTAAAACGCGTCTGGTCACAATATTTTTTTCTTATTTTGTCCCAGTGCGACAAAACACATTGGCTCTGCATGCAGTGTTAAAGCGTTTTGTCGTAATTGTGACAATGTGCAACAGTTGTACAAAACGCGTTGAGTCTGCCTGCGGTTTTAATGAGTCTTGTCACATAGTGACAAAACGTGTTGCAACAAAGGTGCAAGAGCAGATAGTTATATCTTAGCAAAATATTTTAATAGCACAAATGCAAGTACAAATGTGACAAGTATGGAAATTTGGTAATAGAATTTAGCAGAGAATGTGAAAAACGAAATATAGGGTTTCGGATATAATCGTTATTGTTACATTTGTTTTATGACACTTGGTGTTTGGAGTCATGATCAAGCCGTTTTAGTCGACTCGATAGTATAACGCAATGTACAGTCTGTCTTCATTTCTTAAATAAATTAATTGGCGGTCTAAGATTCCTAGCCGATCAACTTTCCTTGACCGATTATCTAAACTCAGCGAAGTAATTCTCATGTATTAGGCGACTCCCAACCTCTCCCATCGGTCAATACAAGTTTACAATTTTTCCATAGCTAGCTGTTTTGAGTTGTTTTGTGGGACAAGAGGACATCTGCATCTCTGATTAATTTATTGTGATACATTTTAACCGGGGCACAAACAGATGACCCAGAAGAACCCGGAAATGACCCCCGATTACACTTGGTGCTGGTATCACTGACCTCTTCTATACCAATCCTAACTGTCGTGTCCGTGGGCCTCTTCCTTGTGTGGCGAGGAGCTCTTCGTTGAAGCGCATCGTCACGGTGAGTGAGCTCTATGTCCACCGGAAGTAGAAAATGAATGGACATTATGAACGTCATAGGCCCAACAGATTTCGTTGCGAACCGTGAAGTGTAAACTGTTGTCTTAAACTTCACAGATCCTCGAATTTTTATTAATCCGTATGTGCTCGCACGGTCTTCCTGAGAAATTCATCACATGAGTCTGCATATAATATAAACGTCATATCAGGTCCGAAATTCGGTGGACGATCGTCGTCCGCATAACAAGAATAATCGCAAGTTGCGGTTATCAAAATAATGGATATTTATAAAAATTCTAGGGCATCAACGGAGGTACGAAACATTTGATTGGTCGATTCAAATTTTCGAAAATAAAGCCTGTGATTTCATTGGCCTGTGAAGAGAATTGGACGGACATCCTACCTATCACAGAGTTTCTATAAAGATTCATTGAATAACGACGTCAACAGACAAATCTTTGTGCAGGAATATGAGCATTTTGAGAAACACAAGCCTGTCAAAACATGGTGTCCATATGAACACACGGAATCAAAGCGTGGCTGAGATACATCGTTCTCTAGATAACGATCTTACAACGAAAATCATAAGGATTAAGAATAATGATCAGCGATACGGGTTTGATATTTTGTAACATCATGATGCCTAAAACTGTTGACGATTCTGTATTGCAGGAAACTAGCCTATGCTTATGTACACTATGGTAGTTTTCTTGGAATTTGGGGTCATAGGAATTATGGGATTGAACCTTCCGGCACTGGCTGTATTTGAACTGGATAAAGACTCAAGAGCATGAACTGCCTAATAATTGTAAAACAATTAAGGTCTTAATGCCTCACCATCTCGATATCCTCCAAGTTTTATCGTCATGTAGTACCAACTGATAAATGTAACCAAACATTTCATATATATGATTGGAACGACGAAGGAAAAGGTTGGAAATTAAGTATAATTATTATAGACATCTAAAAGCCCAACCTTTACCTCAGTTCCATAATTTCGATTCATATTTCTTGTACTCGGCAGAAATGAGATTTAATCTGCCCCTTCAACGTCAACATTTACCACGTGATAACGAGGAAACAAACTAAAAGAATGAGTACATTTTGATTTTTTTTAAATTATGTCGAGTACGTGATAAACTTCCAAAATCGTTTGATATAAAACGCGGAAGTTATTAAAACGATAGTTTGCGGAAACTCAAACATTAAGATACAGGCTTTAGCTTTTATACGTTCAGTTGTGAACCCAATTTTGTGACGTAAGCTTTTAGAGAAAGAAATTATAATTGGATGCTGGAGAGTTTTGCTCAAATTGACAAAATCTGCTACTTTATCGTTCTTTCTTTACCTACAGGTACTAAAATGTGGTAACCTCAGCCGGAATGTGATTATGAACGAAGTGGCCATCAATGTCAAAGTAAGGAAAGCTGTCGGCGTATTCTCTGTCATCTTTTCATAATCCAAACACACGAAAGTGTAAATATTTCAGTGTATATATTTAATATTCCTTCATAAATACTCTGTGGTCACAAGTGTACTATACTCGTCATAATCGTGCGGACTCTTTCTCATTATGACAAAATAATTGGCCATGATAATATTAAATAAAGCATCGTTGAATATTTGATCAAACTGAAGTCCAGTCATAAATTATCTTGCTGAACTAGATATCCAGTTGTTAGCATATCCAATGGGAAGAATGCCAACGAAGGCAAACAACATCCGGAGCTCGCTTAGTGGAATATGCAACTGACTCAAAAACAAAAAGAGGCATTAATTTCGCCTAAAATGCTTAATTTCGCTATGACTTATCAACCGAATCGCTTCATGATTATATCAAAATAGCTGTCATTTATCACCGTTTCCCTTAAAACGTGACAGGAATATCTGGTCTATAACATCAAATATTTTCCCTCTCCCGAAAATTAAAGAACAATGCCTAGTTTTATACGTATTTTGGAACATGTTATTTCTTCATCAAAATAAACATGTATCATACTGGTATGTGGTAAGAGGGCAGAAAAATAATCAACGGAGTTTCGAACTGTATGTTAAGCCCACTTAAAAGCTTACATAACCTTATTTAATGCACGAATGGTAGCGAAATATATTATTCTCAAAGATTATAGCCCCGGTTGAATAACACCCGCTGGAACTAATCCATATGAAAGTGTACCTATTGTGACGAGTTACCGAGTTGACGCCATGCTGTCAACTTCTCATCCGAGTACCGTTGCCTCCACCGCATATACAAAGCCGGAGTCGACAGAGAACCTTGCCAGTCTGAACTGACACTCGAACTGTGCACATCATATTTATGCTAACGTTGTCACCAGCTCAAACTGGAAATCTGTGAGCATCATATTTTATCACACATTCATTCGCAAACAATAAAAATATATATCTGAAAAAAACTGGGTAATAAAATGAAGGACTGAAACGGAAACACGATTTAGACATACCGTTTAGTATTTCTGCAGCACAATGAAACTTGTTGATCCTGTCATCAGTTTCTACGGCATTATATTTCAATTTATCTCCCTCGGCAAAGAGGGCACGTGAAGGGACTGTTCTTCGTAACATTTGATAATTTTTTAGGCTCTATACGATGCACTCCACATGCGATCTCTTTTTCAATTCCCGATATGACGATACTGCTCCAGGCCCACCCATGTTGGCCGTATACTGTGCCAAGGGGGAAATGTGAGAGTTGCTGTTGCCATTGCAGACTAATTTGTGCAAACCGAAAGGGCAAATTCCTAAATACGGAGTTACAAATTGAGAACCCTTATTACGATTGCCAGCCCGTCCAGTATTTTGACCTATCCACCGGTTGTATAGAAAGGTGAAATCTCTTAGCATTTCGTGGTTGGGAAATCTGGCGTAACAGACCTTGGGTTATTATGGCAACTTGAAGAGGTCACGTGAAAAGTAGAACTTGAAGAAATGACCGCAGATCTCGTCAAATATCCGGAAAAACGGACTTTTCATCTAGTCAAATGGATCTAGATAAACCATCTTAGATCCGCATTGGTTATGCAGGGTCTCGTATTGAAGCGTTCGTTGAGGGTACTTCGGGTCACGTTACTGGCGGGTGGATGCAAAATTAGATTCCGGACAAACGCAAAATACGGAATAATGGATGTTACAGGACATGTCGCCAGGAATGGCGGATATTACACCTATTGTGGGATAAGGGTTGTGGGATAGCGCGGGCGATATGTTGCAGTCAGCAGGGCATGATGAGTCTGCCTAGCCTGACAGAGTTACCACCTCATGCATGGTATTGGAGTTAGAGAGTTAGACGTGACTGAGTGATCGGGTTACGAACAAATGACTGAGTCAGTGAGTGAATCCCTACACACTTACACTCACCTATATCTAGCCTCTAATGTCTTATCGACTTGACGTAATCAGATGAGAGAAATAAGTGGGTGAGTGAGTAGGATTTGACGTCGTTTTCAACATTTTGCCTACATGTGCCAGAACACGAGAGTGTACACAGTTCCTATTATCCTGGACACTGATCATCCCAGCCAGTACAGCACCCATCCAAGTATTGACCGAGCTCAACGTTGCTTCAGCAACAACAACAAGCATTTTGCGTATTACACATTTTATTTATCCCCTAAGTCATCTATCCCCTGAGAGCCGCTATGGGTGCGTTTACAATTTAAAATGTTATTTTACGAGTATCAGACGCATCCTCGGCCATTTTCGCTCTTGTCCGTGCGCAATGATCATCCATTATTTCTGGTCCATCCATTATTTCTGGTCCAAACGTCTTCGGACAGTCCAGGATACTGTAATTCCAACATATCCTGGAACTGCTGTTTTCACAAATTGACCGCGGTTTTCACAGCCTCTGTGGGTGGTAACCCCACATCCGCATCCGATTATGATGTCATTTCCATCTTTGACATCACTTACAATCTATATGGTATCAGCGGCACCCCCGGGTGAGGGCACATCCGTAAAAAGACGTTTTTTCGTGCGATGACTTCACTTCCATAACGGGTCAATGGCCAAAGAATGTGTCAATCTAGTCACAGAACTCAGTAGCTGGGAAAGCGTCCTCTGACCTGGAAGCGTAAACGGGATCACGTTCGCGCATGCACACAATTAATTTGCGGCGGAACTTCTCTCCAACATGACTGCACCCTGTGAGTTTGACCATGCCGCCCCACGGCACTAACTAATATTATTCAACTAAACATATAAATACTTTTGTATAACTTTAATGTATTAGGTTCTTATGATTAAAATTAACTTCATTACATAATAAAATGCTATCGAATTGCTCGATTATCAAGGGCGCGATTTCGTAGACGACTCACTACCTGATTGCCATACGCTCCCCATGTGTGGCTCTTTGTTCGTTTTATGTGAGAGGCTAAGTGCCACCAGTACGGAAATATTCGAACGTGAGATTGAGCATGTGTGTGCGATGACCCTATCGTTATGGCATTGCGATAGAGCGTTGAGCCGTTACGATATAGCGTTAAAGCGTTCGGACGAGTGTAAAGCGTAAAGACGGGCATTGATGCACGTCACTACGTTCCGTTGTCAATTCCATAGGATATCACGCGATCATTAGGACCAATCAGAGCTTCTGAGCTCTCTTACTAGGGTGTTGAGGTGCTAATATAGGTGTTTGCAGGACAGTACTGTGTTGTGTCTATAAAAACAATCCTAACTGCTTCAAATGAGAAAGCACGTTCGCCAAACACTACGATATGATGCGACACAAGAATAATATACATGGGTACAGAGAAATGGAGGGCTATAAGCCGATGCAGACACTGAGAGCGTATCGGCTGACACTGACAGTCCATCGACTGATACTGCGACACTACTCACTGACAACCAGGCTGAAAGCTCGGCCACCGATAAGCAAACTACCTCCCAGGGAATGAAATGCAACATTAATAGCGTGGTGGAAAACGATGCTGGCGTACTGACAAGAAGGTCGTTTGACCCCACAGACAAATATTCTGACTACATATTCAT
Source organism: Hanleya hanleyi (assembly GCA_036873755.1). Lineage (NCBI taxonomy): Eukaryota > Metazoa > Mollusca > Polyplacophora > Lepidopleurida > Hanleyidae > Hanleya > Hanleya hanleyi. The sequence goes on along the minus strand of JAVTVY010001969.1, from coordinate 8,084 downwards.
AAAACCATCACAAGAACCAAAAGAGATCCCTGTGATTTTGTATCACAGCTAAGCCTGAGTGAAGAAGACGAGGATCTACGAGGAAGTGTCCTCGACGAGCGCTTCAATTAGAGATCCTGCACGACCAAAGTGGACCCAATATTGATCTTGTAGGCCCATTTGACTGGGTGTAAAGTCCGCTTTTCCGAATTTTTGACGAGATGTCCGGCTGTTCTCTAAGTCTTAGTGTTGCATCCACCCGCCATTCACGTGATTAGAAATGATCTCTCCAAGGTGCGATGTCAACCCAAGGTCAAGGGTCATTTTCGCTTCATTCACCCACCCCGATTTCCCCAACAAGAAAGAGATTTCACATTTCTATACTACTGATCGATGAGATAAAAACGGACGGGGTGACAATCAGAACAAAGGTCTCTTTCAGTTTGTATCTCCGTCTTTAGGAATTTGCAATTGAGTATGGGCAGGCCTGATTAGTAGACATAACATATAACAATTCTTATTTTGGAATGAACATTCCGAATTACAGTAATTTTGAAGAAGTGTCGGGAATCTAAATACAGAACGCATGAAGTGAACCGTATAGAGCCTCAAGAATCATAAAATAGAATGAATAGTAGTCCCGTCGTGTCCCCTCTTTGGTGAGGGAGGTAAATTGAGGTATAATGCTGGAGAAGCCTGTGACGAGTTTCTTTGTTTTGAGCACGAAGCCTACTATATAGACAGGTGACCCATGTTTTGAGGAAAAACCTACCGGTATGTCTGAATCGTGTTTGAATAGTCAGATTCCTCGTTATATTTCCCATTTTATTCCAGATATATTTATATTGTGTGCGAATGAATGTGGTATAGAATGTGATGCTCACAGAGTCCGAATTTGGGCTCTGGTAACAACAACGACAGCATACATGTAAATATGATGTGAACTGTTCGAGATTCAGTTAAGACTTGCAAGGTTCTCGGCCGACCCTTGCTTTTTATATGCGATGGAGGCAACTGTACTCTGATGAAAAGTTGGCAGTATGGCGCCGTAAGCTCGGCACTTTCATATGAATTAGTTTCGCCGGGTATTGTTCAACGGGGGCTATAATCTTTGAGAATATTTTTTTTCGCTAGCATTCGTGCATGAAATAAGGTCATGTCAGCTTTAAGAAACAGGATCAAAATATTAGTGTATTTGTCTCGGCTGAAAATGACGTCACGACAACGTCTATACATCTAAACTGAATTACTCTCGTTTCGATCAAAGCAAACGCGTTTGATGAAGGAAACGTATTCTGGTCAAAGAAATATGTATTACATCGTAAAGCCCCAGTCACACTGTCAAGAATTGGGTGGAGAATGCCGGCAAATGACCACGAATATTTTAATCTTGTCGATTCGTGTCAATTCGCCTGTAGAGGGCCTCTTTGAAACTGTCCTACGAATCCCTTACGCATGCCGTAGGTTCCTTGTACGACAGCCATAAACATTTAACAAGAATCATCAAGAATGAGTACGCATGCAGTACGATTCAATGAAGAACGCCCTACACATCAACACGGCAGCCCGTGAACACACTACGAATGCTCGATAATCTGCTACGAATAAGCACGTATGCAGTACGATGTGAGTACGAATGCAGTACGAACCTGTTACGCTCTGACACGACACCCCTGGAGGCCACGCGAACCTATATATATGATCCGTCTTCTATGAAATGTACAACATACGATGGTCTTCGCGAGAGATTGTGGGGCAATCCTATGAAATCGTACGAGATTCGCGAGGAAGCGTAGACTATTCTTCATGAAACGTAGCGCCAGCGTAAGTATTCGTAGTACTGTCGCGGTTATTCATAGTACTGTCGTGGGTATTCGTAGTACTGTCGCGGTTATTCATAGTACTGTCGTGGGTATTCGTAGTACTCTCGCCACACATCGTGTTGAATTCTTCTCCGTATCGTAGTATGATCGTACAAGAAGCGTAGAATGCGTCCAACAATCATCGTACAATGCTTACGGCATTCTTGCTGATTTGTGACCGAAAGAACTACTACGACTATCCACGAATATACACGATAGGAAGAGAATGCATGCGAGAACGCAGTAGGATGGTGCCAAGAATGCCATACGTATACCATTTAATCGTACTTGGCCGGCGAATGTTTTGAACATTTCAAAACGTTCGTACTCCGTCCGAGAATAGGCAAGAACGGTCACGATCTGCGACGAACACCGCAAGATGCCAGTACGAATTGCCAAGAATGAACACGATTTTTCAGTTCGCGGTGATTCGCCTACCCAATTCTTGACAGTGTGACTGGGGCTTAAGCGATATGGAAAGTTTTTGTTCACTGTACTCGCTTGTAACGCGTTTACATTTAGTTCCGTTCGCGTTTCGTTAGCTCAAACTTGAGGCCCGGTCACACTGTTAAGAATTGGGTTGGCGAATCACCGCGAACTGGAAAATCGTGGTCATCCTTGGCAATTCGTACAGGCATTATGCGGGGTTCGCCGCAGATCGTGATCGTTCTTGCCTATTCTCTGAGGGAGTACGAAAGTTTTGAAATGTTCGAAAAATTCGCCGACCAAGTACGATTATATGGTATACGTATGGCATTCTTGGCACCATCCTACTGAGTTCTCGCATGCATTCTCCTCCTATCGTGTATATTCGTGGGTAGTCGTAGTAATTCTTTCGGTCAGCAAGAATGCTGTACGCATTGCACGACTGTTGAGCGTATTCTACGCTTCGTATGTACGATCATACTACGATACTGAGAAGAATTCAACACCATGTGTGGCCTCCTGGGGGGTTGTGTCACAGCGTAACAGGTTCGTACTGCATTCGTACTCACATCGTACTGCATACGTACTTATTCTTAGCAGATTATCGAGCATTCGTAGTGGGTTCGCGGGCTGTCGCGTTGATGCGTAGGGCGTTCTGCATGGAATCGTACTGCATGCATACACGTTCTTGATTATTCTTAAATGCTTATGGCTGTCGTACAAGGAACCTACGGCATGCGTAAGGGATTCGTAGGACAGTTTAAAAGATTACAATATTTGTGGTCATTGGCCGGCATTCTCCACTCAATTCTTGACAGTGTGACTGGCGCTTAAACAATAATTAGCGGACACCGAACGCTTTTACCCCTGTTTAAACATTCTCTATCCATCAGAGATTTTACGTTCTGGCTTCATTATAACATCTTATGATTGATTGAACTAATAATACTGTAGAATTACCTGGTATAAACATTCTGTCGCCATTCGAGATATAACGTTCTGTCGTCAATATAACATCCTATGATTGACTGAACTCATCATACTGTACAGATGTCTGATATAAACATTCTCTCACCATCAGAGATACAACGTTCTGTCGTCAGTATACCACCATATGATTGATTGAACTCATAATTCTTTCACCATCATAGATGTAACTTTCTCTCGTCAGTATAGCAACATATGATTGATTGAACTGATAATACTGTACAATTGCCTGGTATAAACATTCTCTCACCATCAGAGATGTAACGCTCTGTTGTCAGCATAAAATCCTATCATTGATTGAATTAATAATACTGTACAATTACCTGGTATAAATATTTACCCGACATCAGGTCTGTGACATTCTGTCGTCAGTATAACATCCCTTGATTGATCGAACTGATACTACCTTACAAGTAACAGATATAAACATTCTCCCACCATCAGAGATGTAACGTTCTGTCGTCATTATACATCCTATGATTGATTGACCTAATACCAGAAGTGGTTTCATCCACTTCTGCCAATACTAATATAATTGTCTGGTATAGAAATTCCCTCACCATCGAAGATTTAACGTTCTGTCTTAAGTATCACATATTATGATTGATTGAACTATTAAAACTGTACAATTATCTGGTATACACATTCTCTCAAAATCAGAGATGTAACGATCTGCCTCAGTATAACACCCTATGATTGAATGAACTAATAATACTGTACAATTACCTGGTATTAACATTCTCTCACGATCAGAAGTGTGACGTTCTGTTGCCCATATGCCCATCAGTGATTGATTGAACTATTACCTTTGTACATAGTCAATTGTCCAGGCCCTTGATTAATCATGTGCTGTTCATTTTATTGGTGGTAAATATTATCCAAAGTAAACAAAGCGATTATTTCGTGCCAACAATGTACGTCAATATATTCAGCAGACAACGCACAGGGTACCAGTGAACGTTATTATTATTGGGACCGTCTGGATGCTTGGTGGTGAATATTCCAATGGGATTACAGTTTGTGAAGGCATAAAATTTCGAACTTATTGTGGACATGGACATATGAGAAAATGTGGTCATGGCGGAACTGGTTGATCTATACGTACCGATATATGCACGCTTAAAGCTAAAGTGTTGAAACTTACTCGTAAATTGTTGAAATAACCCTTTAAGTGTGTCCACAGGGACTTTCTTTAACCCTATCTGACCTGGGCGATTTGGGGTATACCGCAGCCTGGGGAGAGGGAAAATGCCCCCACCCCACCTATATATTTTCGCTATCGCTAAGGCTAGAGGGCTGAAATTTACCACACTATATCAGTGGGACAAGCTCTACAAGAAATGTTTAAAAAAAATCCAAAATGGCCGCCAGGATGACGTCACTGTGACGTCATTTTCAAAAAGAGCATTTTTGGATCAATTTTAGTCAGAATTTTCGAATTTTTCATTTTTGTTTTTACGTCGCAAAAACTGCACGATACATTAGTAAATAATAGTCTGATATGAAATAAAATAGATTTTACCCACTTTTCTATAAAAAAGAAGAAATATGACGAAAACACCACTTTTCCAGTACCCCACATTGCCGCCATTTTGAATTTGCCCATGATCCTCTGCTCGGAGGGTCATGCAAATAGGCTCAAAATGACCTCAATATGATAATCTAAAAAGTCAAAAAGTTTCAGCTCTCAGTTTTTTGTCGGTTCCGGAAATAGGACCAAAAACCAACAGGCAGGGGGGCACTGAGGGGAGGGAAGTGCCTCCCCCCCGGCCAGGTAGGGTTAAGTGTTGTCCCTGTGGACACACTTAAAGGGATATTTCAACACTTTAGAAGTAAGTTTCAACACTTTAGTTTTAAGCGTGTGGTTGTGTTATCGAGATTGACGTCCTAAATACTAAGTGTTTTAAGGCATGCAGTTGTTTCCTCGATCTGAATTGCCAATAATCACGACTAGGCTACTTGAACAAATCCATCCAGCCAGCTTTTTAATTAAGGCCGAGACGGCTGAAGAAAAAATCAATATCGTGATTGGCTCATTTTATTTCTCTTAGCTGAGCTTCACTGTGGAGCGAGCTCAACAGGTTTTAATTGCCTCTAAGCATGTACTGCATATGCTTAATTTACTGTATCGAATTCCATATTCCACATAATCGTTATACATGACAAAACGATTGAAGTAGCATGGAATATCAGGATATTTGCTTTGAAACGCATAGTTTGCATCCAAAACTGCCAATCTCCTACATCAAAAGGACACGTCATCAGGCAGATCAAACTGTTGTTCATAATAAAGTGGTGTTGGAGTTTAATTTTCTCTATGTCGTTCGGTCAGAGAGGCTTTGAGCGCAGTAAACATTCTTTTCCGATTTAAAGCAGCAAAACTTGAGAGACTTATTTTATACCCACGCTACAGTAAAAAAAACGTGCTATGGAATACTCCTCGGTCGCCATGATTTCCTTCCTCTTGCTCTAGCTTCCATTCCATTATGCTTGTGCCCTTGTGTATCATTGTATTTTGTGGAGACAGTATCTGTACAATGAATAGCATTGAGCCAGGGCGCCAGACCATCAATGCATGGACACACTCTAATGTTATGTGCGTGGCCTCGCTTAGGACGTTTCTTCTATCCAACGGTCATTTTGATCATCATTTTCCATCAGATGACTTGATAAGGCTATTACATCATGGCCCATTAAATGTTTGAATATAATACCGCTCAAACAGATGCTATAGGGGCCGTATGGTCATGCTATTCAGGGGGTCCACATGGACATACAGTTTTAAGGATATACAGCTATTCCGGTTTAATTTCTTTGCCGTGACGTCATTTACATGACTTGTACTTGAATTGAAGCATCATATATCCAGCCTTTACCTCCTGCATATCGCTCCAATTTAGGACTCTTATAGCTACCCTCATTTGCCAGACTTATATCTACTTCTATAGATTCTATGCCGAATCTATGGATTCACTAGGGATAATGTCACAGTTACCACTCAGTGTTTCAAGGCAGACCACGACGAAACACATACCTCTATCCAACGCAGTTAAATAGCACCACCAGGAAGATGATGCGAGAGCCATTGCTCACATACATTCACTTCCAATCGAGTGATATTCACTATTTTCGGTTTTGGGGACGCCATTTTTTTTATGACCCACTTTATTGAGAGGAACAATAACAATCTATTTATATCAAGAATTGCAGCTAGCTGGCACACTTTTGCGAACTTAGTTCACTGGAGTCAATGCCAATTCACGAGGAGTGAAATGCAAGTCCCCGGGTTGAGATATATGTCCCACTACTGCTACTGATACATATGCATAAGCTAAAAAGTAAAAATAACGATGATCACACTGTGTCAGGGTTTTATTCTTATTCTAGGTCATTCTTTCCAACTAGATCATACCAATATCAACGTTAACCCTATCTGGCCTGGGCGATTTGGGGTGTACCGCAGCCTTGCGGGGGGGGGGGGTGCTCCCTATATATTTTCGCTATCGCTAAGGCTAGAGGGCTGAAATTTACCACACTATATCTTTGGGTCAAGCTCTACAAGAACATGTAAAAAAATGCAAGATAGCCGCCATGGTGACGTCACTGCGACGTCATTTTCCAAAAGAGCATTTTTGGACGATTTTTCGGTCAGAATTTTCGAATTTTTTATTTTGGATTTTTCTACGCAAAAAATGCATGATAAATTAGTAAATAATAATCTGATATGAAATAAAATAGGCTTTACCCACGTTTCCATACAGAAAAGCACAATTAAAAAAATGACTGAAAAATCGACCAAAATATGCCTTTTTGAAAATGGCGTCACTGTGACGTCATCATGGCGGCCATCTTGGATTTTCCCACAGTTTCTGAGCTTGGCCAGGGGTATAGTGTGGTAAATTTCAGCTCTCTAGGGACAAGAAAAATAATTAAGGCACCGAAATGGCCCCTCCAAGGCCTGGACACATCCTAAAAAGCCCAGGCAAGATAGGGTTAAACCTTTTCGATGAAAAAATGAATGCTGTTAGTTCCAAATGCCTATATGCAGCTGAGGGTTTTGGTCGCATCTGAAATTACCATCTCTTGTCACCTAGTGGTAAATTTTGTAATGTTGCAATACACAGTGATGGTAATTTTAATCAGTTGTAAATCTTTATAATATATTTCGGAAATCTTACGAAAGGGCTATTTACTGGTCATTGATATGAGGCAAGTCGAGACAGTACAGCACAGTTCCTCATCTAAAGATTGAGACAGTACAGCACAGTTCCTCATCTAAAGATTGAGACAGTACAGCACAGTTCCTCATCTAAAGATTGAGACAGTACAACACAGTTCCTCATCTAAAGACTGAGGCAGTACAGCACAGTTCCTCATTTAAAGATTGAGACAGTACAACACAGTTCCTCATCTAAAGACTGAGGCAGTACAGCACAGTTCCTCATCTAAAGAGTGTAGGTCGGCCATGTATACGCGTTATGCTGAAATGTATGTAGATATTAGACGCAGAAAGTATTTATGGACGATAGCTGACTACTGAATGTCGAATATTACCCTTGTGTCATCTATTCATATTTTCATGTCTTTTTTTCCTGGCGTTTTGTTAGTATCGTTTGCCCCATTATGACTGTTTGAGGGGAGCATACAATTCTTTGTTCCACTTGTATGAGCTCATGGATCAAATATAACATTTCTTTATTTATTTATTTTATTTATTTATTTGTCATATTTTAACAGCATACTTCATCAGTGCCTGGGCACTGTTCTCCCTGGAGTCTCTGCATAAATAACAAATACATCTGAAAACAAATACGTAAGTCTACAATGTTA
>JAVTVY010001968.1:0-35491 GCA_036873755.1 Hanleya hanleyi | reverse complement strand
ACCTCTGACCACGACCTTCATTTTTGTACGCGACACATCGTCTCTCCGTAGGGTATCCACTCACCAAAAATTGGAAGTGTAAATAGAAAACTGTTCCAGATACAGACCGGACACGGGGGACAGACAGACGGACGGATGGACGGACGGAAACCGCCATCACATAATACGTCCGCCTTTTTGGCGGGCGTATAAAAAAAGCAAGAATATGTCTCCCTTTATACAGTCAAACTTCGTTACAGAGAACCAGTTGGATTTGAAAGAATTTGCCGTATTGTCGCTGTAACGAAAAAATTTATAGCACAAATGAGTGAAAAAGAACATCATAACTTTTTCACAAGAGACATTTTTCCTTGTTGAAGTGATATTCACAACCTGTGTACAATATTATCATCTTCATTTTATCAAGCGAATTTCTACGTTCTCACTTCGAACTTCCCTTGATATATCTGGCCCCCGGCCTTCAATGTTCAAAGAACTTATAAATAGACACGAGACGTCAATGACCTCGAAAACATTTGAAATGGGTCGCACAAGAGCGTCATTGATTGGCTGATCTAAGTGGGCACCGTATTAGGGGAAGGACGCGGCTAATAGAGGATGATGCCACTCTACTCTCAATCGACGTGTACATTCTGATTGGTTCGACTCTCGTTCGTAGGTGAAATCTACACCTCAGATTTTGAACACTGAAGGGCAGATAAATGATAAATCAAGGCAGGTTCGAAGTGGGAATGTAGAAATTGGCTGGATAAAATGAAGATGAATATTATAGGAAACCAGCCTAAGTTGTCTGCTGTAAAAGTCCTACCAGTTTGCATGAACTTCCATCACATAACCAGGAGCCATGGCCATGAATTATTTGACGTCATCAACTATTGGGCCATCCTTAAAAATATGTTTGTTGGCTGTAACCCGACCCTACCTCAGGAAGTTGGGTCGGTAGGTAGGTAATTTTTTTTTTTTTTTTTAGATCAGGTTTTCCTTTTGGGGAGGCTGGAAGAGGTTAGTGTGATTTAGTTCAGATACTAAGCAGGTCATTTGAAATATTCTTTTTGTCTGGCAGCAAAATTATTTCAGTATAGAAAACTAGTTATCTTCAAGGTATAAAGCCAGATATTCTTAAATTCAGGCTTGTGTACCTGTTTTATTTCTTAGAAGACATCGACATCCTTGAACACATTCTTGACAATGACTTGACAATGACTAGTGACTAGCTGGTCAAAAAAAAAAATATATATACCACTACCAGACAAACTTTTGCCAAAATTGTGACAGGAAAGAAAAAAATCCTCTCAGTGTTATACAGAAGGTTGTTCATTATACCATTTGGAGTTGAGAAAATTACCTCAAATTAATCATTAACATCATTACTGCCCTTCCTCGTCGCAAATTTATGGTGTGCTTTTATTGAATACTTAGGTACTTCCTTTATTCAGATTAGAAATACATCGTAATTTAATTTACTGACAACAATGAGGCAAATACTAAGTTTCTAACCTGTGTCTTTTCGTGGAATTTAGTCCGAGGTGGAATTCTGACAAGCGTATTTGATGCCGACATCGGAACGTCAAAATTAAGCTGACGGCACCATCTAATTTGTCAAGACCACTGAAGCCACCGACACTATATCCATGGCTTTATCGACATAGACGGTTATAAAGTTTCCGTTAAACAACAAAGCAGTATAGATTTTCTGCATTTAGGCACACTGAAGTCTTCTCGGATAAAAGTAGAAATCCAAACATCGTTGTTGTTGCAACATCGTCAGTCTCAGAATCTGTCGGTGTACGGACCCACGTGGTGCATGGTGATAGTCCTAAACATGTCTACGTTCCAAGTCGATTCGCGACAGAGCTCTTTATGGCAGGTTTTAATAACCAACCGTTTTGAAATATTTTTCCCATCCTGTGTTGCTGTTGCCTCTCGATGTGTTTATTTTCCTCTCGTCCAAACCCAAACACAAAACAGAAGGGGGAACTTCCCGCCATATACACGTGGTCGACGAAAACTGCATTCCCCTACGGACTGGGCCATGGAGGATATGCCTTCAAAACGTGCGACATTAGATCACATCGCGACTACTGGAGAGTGAAATCCTGCTTGCTTTTGCTAGGCGAACGTTTTACATACGTTGAGATAGGGGAGATAATTCTGACATTGCAAAATAAAATAAAAAGATGACCGGTCGGAAAATCGGCGAAAAAAGTTTCCAGTCGGCGGATTTTTGGACAGTCGGTCGGGTTACGCGCAACAAACTTATTTTTAAGGATGGCCTTGTGTACATATTAGTGAGGTGGCTTAGGGCCATATTTTGGGAAGATCGTGACACGCTGGACCAAAGCACCAAACTTGGCACACCCATCACTTGAGGCATATAGAACAATATCAGAAGGGGCGCCCTTTGCTCTGGGCTCTGTGACGCCCTCTGGCCCCCAAAAGGGCATCTGAGGGGCAATATTGTTATTTAAAGAATAGTTAGCCTCGAAACAGCTTCGTTATTTTCATTATCCTTCAGGCTGGGAAGCTGAAACTTGGCACACTGTATCACTGGTTCAAGCGCTACCAGAAAATGTAACAAAATCCAAGATGGCGGCCATGATGACATCACAGTGACATCATATTCCAAAAATAAGTCATTTTGCGGACAATTTTTCGGACCGATTTTTCCAATTTTTTATTTGTGGAATTTTCTTCGCTGAAACTGCCTGGTAAATTAGTAAATAATCATCTTATTTGAGATAAAATACTTTTGAGCGCTTTTACGAAGAACAACACATTAATTTTGAAGGAATACGACGAAAACAGAACTTTCTGGTACACCCTAATGTTATCCATTATGAATTTACTTATGAAGCTGTGCTCCGAGTTTTATGCAACAGGCTCAAAATAACATCAGTATCATAAGCTATAACTGCTGTCGACGTTACAGCTGTCGACGTTTCTTCATTTTGGAGTATCAGGGAAAAGTTCTTTGAGAAGGGAGAGCCGGGTGGCTGAAACCACCTATACCAATTAGGTTTACATAATCGCCTGTGTAAAAGGAAACAATCGCCCCTTATCCATGTAAAACTTGACAATTCAGCTTTTCATATCTTAAAATGGGAAAAAGATGGAAATGCCCAAGACTGGGCAGTTTTTTAGGGTATTCTTGCATTTAACAGGTTCACCCCATGTTGAAGCGTTTACTTCATCAGACGTCCTCGATGCTCATCCATTACCATTCGATGAGTTATATGTTTTAGTTGATCTGTCATCACAGCTCCCGAGCTAGCGTATCTAATTCCTCTTAAACCGTTGCCAGGGGCCGTGGGGATACTTCATAGTATCCACATTAACAGCTGCAATAAGAGCGCGGCTGAGATACTAAGGCTACGACCGAGAATCCACCGTATTCTCGGGTCTGCAGGTGAGGTGCCGAGGGAAGCTTTCCTGTTAAAGGTCAACCCAAACGGATTTTTTTTTGGTCTAAAAAGGCTTAATAAGCATAGTTCATACTGCACTTTGTATGAAAAAAATATTGAAAAAAATCTTATCTGATCATAAACACACGTAATATGGGAGCAAAGTGGGCTTATTCAGTTTCACAGCTGGGTTTGATGACGTCATAGAGGGAACTTGCCTGAGAAAAAATGGCGGATAACATGGAAAGCGAATGCAGTCAGAGCTCCGGTTCAGATGTCGATTCGAGCGATATCAGCTGCTTAGATGGAAATATTTTTCGCCAAGAAGATGAAATAGACATAGAGGAGGATGATGACGGGCAAATTAACAGTTGTTTGCAGACCAACGGCGGAATTCAGCCCTATCAATTTGAGCCGTACGGCTCCGATTCTGACAGTGACAACCACTCTGACAACGTGGAACTCGACGACGACAGGATTCGGAGAGGTCGTTTGTTGAATACAGATTGGTATGCAACTTGACTGGAAACCTTATTATCGTCATCTATAAGACCAAATGTCCATATATTTCAAACTGTATTGAATGTAGAACGATTCTGTGATGTAACGAACGAGGACATCTGTGTTGTTATTGTTGTTACTGACCGAGGCAGCCTTTTCGAAGGGATAAACTCCGGGATTCGGCAGTATGGACAGTAAACTGTTGATAACTCTACTGATATACGTCAGGGCTTGTTTTTCCACAGGAATCCGGGAATCCGATTCCCGTCAGCACTCCCGCAAAATAATTTGCGGGAATCCAACAGATTCCCGTAAAATATTAGCAATCTGTATAGAAATAATAGCATTGGATTCCCATGGATTCCCATAGAGCTGGGTTGCGGGAATCTATTTGGATTCCCGTGAATTTTGACGAAAAACAAGGCCTGTACGTCCGACTTGAATTTTGTTTGTTTTCCCATAATCCCCATGAAAAACCAATTTCAGAATTATATAGTTTGATAAAAAAACTTTGGACATTCATGGCGAAAAGTAAGCCGTGGTGAGTGGATCGGCATTCACATCTGCTCAATTTTCGACAAATTACCTCAATTAAATTGAAATCGAATGATATTCCCACAATCTCAAATGTCAAGGGATTATGAAAGTATAAATATCACTTCTGTATCTACAGCCATTCACTCCAATTGGTGTTTTTTATTTATTTACTTATCAAACGTATATATATTTATGAAAGATCATTTATTATTATTATTAAATAGTATATAATTTAGATAATTTATTTGCGTGAAGTTTGTGCCAACATTTGGCTAAAAACGCATACATAGAATGAATAAAATTGAACATACAAATACAGACATTAAGACACATTGGAACAAATGGTTAAACGTGTATATATGAAATAGAGACTCATCCAGTCTAACCTGTAGGTGCTCAAGCAACAAATGCCACGCGAGAGCGAGCAGGGCATGTACAGCCGTCCCCCTGCCCGAGGCCTCGCTTGCAGGCTAGGTTCGTTCAGCCGATGTCCGTGATAGATTCTCCTTGTCCGATTTCTTTGCCGTCACATTCTGATTGTTCTTACGTTTGATAGTTGGAATAGCTGTTCTCTTTAGTTTTGGTTTGTACCCGAATTCAACTGCTACGCTGTAGATGTCCTCGAATGATGTCTTTCTGTCAAATGTGCCGAGCAAATTATACGAGTACTGGCTCGGGCCCTCTTTCCACACTCTCGTGTTGCGTACAAATTTCGTCCAATTTGCAGCGATTTTCTCGTCTTTGGGCCACAAATGAATACTAACACCGTCATCTGTAGTAAAACTGCAACCTCCCACTACACAACGTCGCGGCATATTTAACAAGGCATTCAGAGAACCCCAATAGCTCGCCTTTGGGGGAATTGGTAAAGAATGCCAACAGTATTGTGGGGATACAATGCAGTGAGAGAGAGTTTGGTGACATGCTTCACCTAATTCCAGGATTGTTGAATGCCTACAACGTTATTGTTGACATGTTTCAGCACTCAAGAACATGAGATTGATCTAATCAAAACCCCTCGGGTTTCCCCAAGTCATTGCGACCCATATGCAGTGTGAATTGGGGAAGAGATAGTACTATATGGGATGACCAAGCTGAAGGTAATTTACAATTTACAATTTGCAGTGTATGGATGAATCAACAGATCAGTGTATGGAGTATAGATGTAAGCATGCTAAGTATTACAGTTCTGCAAATATAGTTGGTTACAATCAAGCATATGGGACAGAAATAGAAATCTGCATAATATTGGCCAAGGGGAGTCACTTTTGATATGCATCTGACTCAGCAGTTGATAAATAAGTGTAAAAAAATTGGTGCTTGTGTCTCCGGCGGTTCAGATACTCCACTGATAATAGCAGAGGAAGAATGAATGAGAACAGTGGCTGGTAGAACCTGTTTCAAACAGGTAGAATTTCAAGACAACATGTCTTAGAATTTAGGTATAGCAACCATGTCTAACTGATATGAAATATCTGGACTGAGACTGTTCTATCAGTATGTGTACAGTATAAGAAGAAAAATCTCTAAACTAGGGCCCATGGGCTTATATAGAAAGGTGTTTTATAAGAGAAATGTTGTTGCAAGATTGGGGGTGTGGGTAGATTGCATTCATTCCTGGAGAAATTTTCTTTGCACAAATGCATGTATAGCTCTTCATTATTTTGTCCAACGCAGGAAAGAGATTGCTTAATTGTAAGCAATTCTGCTTTAGTCCGACACTGCCCCTCCATTGCTCTGTTCTGTATTGGTCGGTGGAGGCTAAATTTGGATAAGTATAAAAATTCTGTTTCAGTCACTTTTTCCGTCATGTCTCCCATAATCTGAACAAGTGTAAATTCACAATGATTTCAATAACAAAGGGCCATAACTCTTGCAAATATATGCGAAAAGCAGAGAAACTTCTCGCTGCACAACTGCAGGGTATTGACCACATATCATGCGAATTTCATAATTGTCCATAAAATATTAACCAAGATCCAGCCCGGAAAAGTCTCAATTCATGGAGATTTCAGGAATAAAGGGCCTTAACTCTTGAAAATATAGCCGTAAAGCTGAGAAACTTAACGCTGCACAACTACGGGGTACTGACCACATATCATGGAAATTTCATAATTGTCCATACAATATTATCCACGATCCAGCCCGGACAAGTTCCAATTCACGGAGATTTTAGGAACAAAGGGCCATAACTCTTGACAGTATGCGCGAAACGAGAAGAAACTTTACGCTGCACAATTATGGGGGACTGACTACATATTATACCAATTTCATAGTTGTGCCTACAAAATTAACCGAGATCCGGCCCGGACAAGTCCCATTCATGGACATTTCAGGAACGAGGGGCCATAACTCTTGAAAATATTACCGAAACTCGGAAAAAACTCTACGGTGCACATCTATGAGGTACTGGCCACGTTTCATGCAAGTTTCAATCTTGTCCATCAAATATTAATCGAGATATTGAGAGGACAAGAAATTCGGACGGACAGACGGACGGACAGATGGACAAAGTGATCGCTAGTTAGAGGGGGGCATAATTACTGAAAACTAGTTACCTGATTGCCAATACCCGAGTGTCATTTGAATGATTATTTATGTACTGATGCACAAGTATCAATTTTAGTTGATGCACTTGATTCACTGCAATAGTGGGGTTACTAACAATCAAAGATCAATGTATAGATAAAACAAAATGAACTTTACTCTTTAGAAAGTATATGCTCTGTTTGCCACAGAGCTCAAAGTTTACCATACTAATTCGTAAATATTAGAACACAAACACAAAGTGGCAAGACATGCATCTCAGAATATCTGAGTTAGCCAGCAAATAGCACTGTACATGTATTCCTATCCCCAGTACATGTGATGACCTGGTTTTAGGTCAGAGTAGACCTAGCATTGTACATGTACAGCCTTTGAAGACTGAAGCTGCATGTATAGTGAGCCTATCACCCCCTTAAAAAATAATCTGTCATATAAGACCAAGCACGAAAAAGGCAATCCATAGACCTGTGAGGAATGGGCCATTTGTACCTTCATGTGGAAGATCCATAGAATTGAAAACGGTATGCATGAATTTAAATATGAAGTGTTTATAGGGACTAGCAAATTTTGGATAGCCAATCAGGTGTATGATTGGTGAGAACATCACAATAGAACATGTACAATGAAGATTTCTTTCCCTGACTGTCCTGTGAAGCAGTTTCTTTCTTCAAGCTGAAAAGTGAGGAAGTCAAATGTGAGTATGGGATAATATTTTCTGTTCTGATGCTTATATCCTACAGCATTAATAATATGATTGTCTTTTATGTTAGCATTATGTAAATGTGGGTATTTTCCTTCAATACTACTACTATATTGTATCTTCTGATAATACTGTATAATATATGTGAAACCTGCATACTTATTTGAGAATTCATCTCCTTCCTTGTATCTTGTGTTGTTGGGGGGGGGAGGGGGAGATAGTGTTTTTGCTGTTTATAATTTCCCCTGTCTATATATCTGTACTCGATCATGTTGGAGTAAAGGATAACTGGAAAATATAGGTATTGCAAAAAATTTTTATCCCAATTTGGATACTAGTGAATATCCTAGTTCAGTTGTTGTGACTATTCAATGAAAAATGAACATGCTTGGTTATCATATTCAGTAGGGTGCACAACAATGCTGCACTCTGCTGAAACTTTATATACGCCATTTGCGTAGAGAACAACCTGTATTGTAACTGAACAGTTTTTATAATCAACACTTGCATAGTCATTGTAAGTTTGGGACAAACGGTTCCGAGTAAATGAGTAAGCTGGATATATATATTCCACTTCGGATATTAAATCCAAGTTTGGGTATTGAAATATATTTTAAGGGGTTTGTGATGTGAATGTTGTTGTTGTTGTTTAAAAAATGGCTCAAAACGGCGAAGTCGAGGACACTATTTTCCATTAGCTGCTTGATTACTAGAGCAGATTTTACTGTTTAAGGCCATAGTATACTCGGCCATTTAATGTCAGTTTTCTCGGCTCAGAAATGGCAAAGTCCCAGGTAGGTTTCCACATGTAATTAGCAAATACTAGAGCATATCCTATTCATTGGTTATGCCCATGTCGAAGAATTACAAAAGTTTGAACAAATACTGAACAGGAAAATGTAACATCCTGCCCTGCATTCGAACAGTGATTGAAAAACCTTGAAATGTGCCTTGTAAATCTCCAGAAATTCACAGATATTCCCCTGGTGAAAGTGGCATGCTATCTGTACAGCTAAAACCAAAGGCCTTTGCAGAGTAAATAGGAATTACCAGTGATTGCTTATATCAATAGAACAGAAATAAACAATTTGTAATTAATCAGATATGCATTTAATTGTTATTCATTATCATGTATAATAGAAGTTACCCAGTTTTACTCTTTTAATATGCAGCCCTCACAATTAGGAAAATTCTCCACGGCAAAAAAATTGCTGAGGAGAAATCAATTGGCCACGGCAAAAAAGGGCTTCACCACGGCATTTTTTTTTTTTGCAGTAGATCTAGTTTTGACTACGATAATTAAATGACTTGCCCAGGATGTTTGCTGGAATTCAGATTTTCCACTACAATTGGATGCATTCATTTTTGTCATATCAGAAGTTCATAAAATACAGATGAACTTCTGGTCATATGTACTGACCATTGAGCAAAAATTCAAGTTTTTTGTTTGGGGTAACATAACCTTGCTACAAACCATGCGTTGGTAGGTCAATTTTTAGTTTTATTATTTTAATTTTAGTTCTCAATTGAACTTGTTGATGATCACATACCTGGTGACATTATTGCTTCATGGGAGTAGAGAAACGAGATGTGCGAAACAGAGAAAATATTACCACTTGTGTGGATTTGAGTTCAATATAAGATAGTTTCAGGAATACCCTATATTTCTTAGATGAATTAAAAAAAAGGTAAAATAAAAAAACACTTAAAGTTATAGGTGGGGGCCTGTAGGGTTAATCAAACAAACAATATTTTAAATTTTGCCTTGGCTTCTTTGCAAACAAGAATGAATAAAAACTCCGATTTTCCTAACTCCTTCTGGTAAAGTTTTTGTATTCCGCCTCCAGAATGTTCAGCACATCCAACGACAGCTTAATATTATTGCCGCTTCTTGGCTATTGCGACAACGAAGAAACGCCAGTGGAGAAATGCCCTGCATGCTGGAGAGTGTGAGACATCCAATTGAAGATCTGTGCTTTCCAGATCGGGAATGATCGGCTGTCTGTGACTGTCAGTTCTTGGAAAAGTGCATTTTGCCGACCGATGTCTCCAAATTATGCAATCAAACAACCACAGCACCAGTAGCTGTCTCGTTTATTAAAACCAAATTTATTAGCAAGAAAAGCCAGTTCAAGGAGAGGTATTCTACCATCGACCGTATGTTGTTTACTGACAACAACAACAACATCACTTTACGACCCACGGCAAAAAAACTGCCGACGCGAAGTGATTTTACCCCAGCATTTACCACGGCAATTGCCGTTTGCCGTGGCTAATTGCGAGGGCTGAATATGGATGGGTGACCGGGTGCTGTACTGACTGGGCTGATCAGTGTCCAGAATAATAGGAACTGTGGACACTCTCGTGTTCCGGCACATGTAGGCACCGTCGTGATATGACTGAAACAATGTTGAAAACGACGTTAAATCCTACTCACTCACTACTCTTTTAATAAATTAATTACATGTTCTTCCTAACTAAGCTGCAAGGGCCTTAGATTCAAACATTCATCCACATAGACCTGCCCCATGTTATACATGTACATGCTATGCCAGGTAGAAGCAGCGACCCAAGTCTTGAATTGAATAGAACATGCATGAAGTTATTTCAGCTTCAATGTCCACTAGCATTTACTGGATGGGCATCCTCCATTTACAGCTACATGAAACTGGATGACCAGTTACCTGTTTCTCTGCCATAAACTGACCAGTCTCACCTCTGCACTACATGTACATGTGTATGCTAGCAGTTGTCTGTCTTGACACACATGCATGTTGTGGTGTACCCTGGGTTTTCAGGGAAGGAAATGCTGCAGGGTTAGTTTACCTGATCAGAAGATACACATGGAGAGGTATGCATGTGGGGAACATTTGCAAACTACTGGTGAGTTTACATTATACATTTTTGATTTTCAATCACAGTTTGAATGCTGAATGTGATTTCATGGTATTAAGGTAATACATTGCTTGTCATTTAATTCTTCTTTGACATCCATGGGCAAAAATGTTGTCAAGTTTTGTTGTAGTATTTCATACTCAAATGGGAAATTGATATTCTGACTTTGCCATTTCTCAGACAGCCGACTGGACTATGGTCTTAACATCGCCTACGTTAATAAACATAATATTCCAAACAATGTCTGAAAATAATGACTTGCTGAAGTTATACATATCTGAGATATAATGGAGAAACCTTGAAGTATCTCTCTGATTCAACTAGTAATTTATACGCACGCTAGTAAACCTGTAAATGGTCTTCCTGACATGTTTTGTGTGCATGCTACCAGACCAGTCTATTGTACGCTCCATGATGGGCAAATCCGTCATGTAAGACACATACAATAGGTGACTACATATGGGGAACCATTCAACCAAGAAGTGAAAAGGGCCAAGTACATTAATATTGCACGCAAAGTGTTTCTGATTGACGCGGTCTTTCATGACAGGACTACCCAATGGGCAGCTTGTGTGCAGGACCCTTCAATCAATTGTCTGGAATATAAAAAGACCTGGTCAAACTAGAAACCCACTGTTACCTTCAAAGGACTAAAAATAGTTCTAGACAAGACTGGCTGGTGACATTTATGGTCATATTGGGGTTACATGTCAGGTGTCTTTTTTTAGAGCACATTCAGCTGCTCATACCCTAAGGTTCTCGCACAATAAATAATAGGTAATGACATTCCAGATTATACATAATCATATTTCCCATACTATTATACATATTACATAGTATTCAAGCATATATCCGGTATGTCCATGCATATAGGAGTGTTTAATTTTAATAATTTTTTTTCTGAAAGAAACAATATCTAATTTCTCTGCAAGGGCTTTAGACCCCTCATATATAAAAATTACCAAGTTAGTTGACTATGTGTTTCAACTTTTTGGCAATGTTTCTGGCAAATTCAATAAGGCTATCAAGCCTTCCTTTGCAGAAATTGTTTGATATATTATGCTTATTAACTTAGGCCATGTTGAATAGTAAAATCTAGTAATCAAGCATCTGATGGAGAATAATGTCCTCGACTGCCATTTTGAGCCATTTTTTCAAACAAGAACAACATTCACATCACAAATCCCTTAATTGGGATATTTTTACCGATTTCCATAATACATGGGTTAGGTTGAATTCCTCATATGGGTAACTATACCTAACAGGTTGAGGAAAACATCTTGATTAGGGTATTATACCTCGATTGAGGTACAAGCCTACATGTCAGTTGGGGTATAGGACTTATGTGAATTATATTTTTCAGAAGAGAGATGTCTGACAGAAATGAGATGCAACAGGCTGTTGAGAATGTTGCTGAATCCTGTTCTGTGATGAAAAACTTACAGGTACAAGTTTGGGGAATTTGTGCCATTGAGGAGATGTGTAAAATATGGCCCATACTGATGGAGAAATTGTCAGAGATCACACAAAAAAATGAGAAAACTATGGAGAAGATGGAGACCCAGATTACTTTCATATCCAAAAACTGTACCAGGATGGAGAGGAAAATAAGACAAAATGATTAACAAAACCAGATCTTACTGAAAGAATTAAAGAAACAAAGACTACAGTTGGATAGCTTCCAAAATATGATGTTGATGTTTGAGGGAGCGATGGTGGAGGACACTC
Organism: Hanleya hanleyi; assembly: GCA_036873755.1. Classification (NCBI taxonomy): domain Eukaryota; kingdom Metazoa; phylum Mollusca; class Polyplacophora; order Lepidopleurida; family Hanleyidae; genus Hanleya; species Hanleya hanleyi. Next base: position 23,182 of record JAVTVY010001968.1, on the reverse strand, counting down.
CTGTAGAGGCCAGGAATGGAGGCTTCGCAAGAGCTTTTTACACAGGGCTCGTGAACACCTGAAGGTAAATATTACTTTTCATTGCTGAAATAAATTGTTTAATACATTAAGGTCTTTAGGTATGATGTGAGAATTATTTTAAAATCTTTTACTAGGAAAGTCAGTCCAATTATGTATGCAATATATCTTAGCAGAATGTTCAAATTTGTGTTGATTGCAATGTTGGTATAATTGTGGCACCCCTCAATGAATTGCAAACCCAAAATGATTGGATTGATCAGATAAGGCCACCCCATGTTAAAGGGATAGTTAACCCTCAGACAAAGTAAAAGTGAAATGAAAGACAAATTTCAATGATATGCAAATATATTTTTACTTCATTCATGTGATTTTTATTGAGCCCGTAGCTTCAGGTGCGGAAAGCTGGATATACATGTAGGTGCCACAATTATATCCATCTGTTTGTCGGTCTGTCTGCAGGATTAAGTAAATGTTAGTTTTGGACTTGTCCTCACCCTATGCTTGCACCAGGCTACACTTCTCCAATGCATCCACTACCCTTGGGAAGAATGCCCCCACCCCTGGGACACCGAGATCCACCCTCTATTTCCTAAACTAAGCTTCGCCCGACCTCGTACTGTCCAGGAGCTAACATCATGCTACACTTATGCATCCCATCCACTACGCTCGGGGAGCATGTCCCCACTTCTGGGGTAACCACCCCCTATCTGCTAAACTAAGCTTCGCCGACCCCATATAATCCAGGAGCTTACATCATGCTACACTCATTCAATGCATTGCCCGACTCTATACCATCATATTTCAATTTTATCTCTTATGTGATACTAACCTACTATTAGGTATGAGATGCAGTGTACATTGTTTATACACAAACACACATGCCAAATGAACTACAATATATTCCTTTATAGTAATATTAAATAATCAGGGGGAGGGGGGATCCCGCAGTACCGAACACCTGTTAGTTTTGGATTTCGTGTCGCCTTAAATGAAGGACATCATTTTCTTCAATTTTGCTATGAAATCGTCCTCTTCCACATGATTACCCTAAAGCTTTTGTACGAAACCATATTGGCCCACACATTTAACATCCACATCTCCGACCAAATCTCAATGTTGTCCACTCAGTCACACTCCCCCGCATTCATCCCCACTCTGTCCATTCCATTCTCCTCGCCCTCTTCATATATGTTATATGTGAAAGTAACCTACTATTAGGTAGGAGATGTAGTGTACATTGTATATACACACGAACACAACAAATGACCTACAATGTATACTCGATAGTAATTACTTATAGTAATAATGTAGTTTGATGACATTTTGTTTCCGAAGTACAATATTAAATAACCCGGCGGGGGAATCCCGCAGTACTGAACCTCTATCAGTTTTGAATTTCGTGTCGCCTTAAATGAAGGACACCATTTCCTTCAATTTTGCTATCAAATCGTCCTCTTCCACATCATGATTGTTCTCTGTATGTATAGTTGCATTCTAAATATCAGTTCGTATTAATTACAGCTTTTTCATGATATTTGGCAAAAAATTACCTTCATCTGTTTAGAGATTTTGCCCAACTATTTATAAGGAGCAAGACTATATGAATGAGAACTTTAACTGCCCAAGGGAAAACACCTGAACAAAAAACTTTAACCGGACACCGACACCGACGCCAGGTCGATCCACCCCCTCACAATACCTCGCCTTACTTTGTACAGGCGAGCTAAAAAATGATGCCCCGATACTCCGAAAATCTCCAGAAATCAGCAGCTACATACGACTGTGGTATACGGCTTTAACATAGAGAATACAAGATGGTTCCCTCCGTGACGTCACAGCTGGAATTGACAGGAGAGCGATTTGCACCTTTCAAACGGCAATATATCGCCAACCAGGCTGCACAAAATTATGAAAAAAATATCATTATTTTCAGAATCGAAAGGACTATTTTTTTATATTTTTTACCTCATAGCATTTGGGATGACATCAATTCGCCAGACATCAATTTTTCCCACCTCTTGCATATCGCTTCAATTTCAATCTTTCTACTTTTAAGTTCGCGAGAAGAATAGCTGAATTAACAAGGACTTGTGTTTAGTTCTGCATGTCTCCGTTTATATATTTGGGACCGCCGTATACAGCCAAAATTTTTGGACGGAATGGTACGAAACTTCATCTGAAGAGTGTTGGAGTCAGTCAGAGTGAAACTAAAAAGAACAATCCCAAAAAGGGCATCTTACGCCAAGAAGAAATCAAAAGAACATTTAACACCCAATGGGGACCGAGAACATGAAACATAGAAGTAACATGTTCTAGCACTTGTCTATATATTGCCATTGAATGGACACAGCTTTGGAGGCCCGCAATGTTGGGGGGTTTTTTCGGTCAAAAGTCTGTCAAACATTTTCAGGATAACTATTTTGGGGTCTGAGAGAGTGACTAGACACAGGAAAAGGATCGGAAAGTGCATTTAACGCCCATTGAGGGACATGAACATGAAATTAACATTAAAACAAGCAGTCAGAGGATGCTAGGTCCCCCGCCAAAATGGCAGCAATATTTATAAGCGTTCTCGGTCTCAAGGGAAATATACATGAGGGTGGCAACAGTTACTTCTTTCCGCCTCCCCAGGTTTCGAGATCAACTCAGACAGGCTGACTGAATGTTGATTGCTGCTGTAATATATTTTCCTCACGGTGTAGCATGAAAATTATGTAACCAAAATGCAACCCCAAGCGACATCTCAAGGCATATTATCTGCAAACTAAATTTGACCAGAATCTGAAGGCATCCTCAACCTATTCCCTGGAAACCAAATTTAGACTTTGCCACCAAGTGTCACCACCTGTAGGTACAAGCAGGCAAAACGCAATCCCAAACGACATCTCATGGCATGGTATCGGCATATGAACTTTGAGAAGAATCTGAAGAGGGGTCCTCAAGTTATTGTCGGTACTGGATGCCCACTGGTGTTTGTGTTATTTGGGGTGGGTCACATATGAATACCAAATTTGAGAAGATCCGATGAGCGTTTCTCATGTTATTACCCAGAAAAGTAGGGTATTTCAAAGAAATTCGACCGAGTGTTTCTAAGTTATATCACTTGCAGCACGGAATAATGGAATGAACTCTAGTGGTGCCACCTCCGGGCGGATTTTGCTGAAACGCAACACCAACTGACGTTTTGTCGCAAGGAATGCATTTGCCAAATTTCAGAGGAATCCGACAAATCGTTTCGAAAGTTATCGCTCACGAAGGATTTGAACAGACATCCACGGACATGCACTGAAGATTGGAACAAGACCCAGTGGCACCACCTACAGGCAGATCTTGCTGAAACGCAATACCAACCGACGTCTTGTCGCAAAGAATGCAGATGCTAAATTTCGGAGGAATCCGACAAAGCATTTAGGAGTTATCGCTTGCGAAGTATTTGAACATACATCCACGGACATCCACGGACAAGCACAGAGGATTAGAACAAGAGGCAGTGGCGCCACCTTCAGGCGGATTTTGCTGAAACGCAATACCCACCGACGTCTTGTCGCAACCATGGAGCAAACACCGATAAAGCATTTGGAAGTTATTGCTTGCGAAGTATTTGAACAGACATCCACGGACATCCACGGACACATAGAAGCAAGAACCATTTAAAGTCGGCGGGGGACAATAACACGTTTACTCCTATCCGTCGCCATTGACATGATTGAGAGTGCTAGGACGACTTCGGGTTCAGAGGCAGATTGGGGGAGGGGTTTGAAACTACGCCTAATTCCCACTGGGTGACAATACCATTATATTTACACATTCACATGGGCATGGTTCAACACCCGTGCACTACTCCAATTATATGCCGGTTCTGCAGGCACACCCACTAGACAAATGATACTGAATGGGGGGGATCCTGTGTTCAATTGTTATTGTTGGCTTGTTATTGTTGGCTTCAGCTTCTGAATGGACGACAACGGGGTGCAGCTGGAAAGTTGTTTTATCGTATTTTCTTCAAAATTGATGTATTCTGTCTACGTGAATGTGCATAATAATATTTCATTTCGCATCAGATGATTATTTACAGATTCACAAGGCAATTTGAGCGAAGAAAATGGCACAAATACAAAATTTGAAAAAATCGATCAGAAAAATCGTCAATAAAATGACTTATTTTTATAATATGATGTCACTGTGACATCATCATACAGGCCATCTTCAATTTTGTTACATTTTGTGGTAGCACTGGAACCAAAGATAGTGTGGTAAGTTTCAGCTTCCTAGCTTCAAGGATAACGAAAATTATGTAGCTATTGGGAAGCCAACTATTTTCTCAATGATAATGTTTTCCCTTAGATGCCCTTTTGGGTGCCAGAGGGCGTCACACGGCCCAGATCAAAGGGCACCCCTTCTGATATTGTTCTGTATGCCTCAAGTGGTGGATGTGCCAAGTTTGGTGCTTTGGTCCAGCGTGTCACGATCTTTTCGCTAAGCCACCTCACTAATATGTATGAAATCTGGCTCTTTCACCAGGTTAGAGACATTACAAGGTTTTTCAGCCACACCTTTGTGAAATGACAAAATGACTTCATATTTTTTATGCAAAATTGCAATGTCCGAATACTAAATTTGAAAGGGAGGCGTGGGCATAAGCTGTTCTCTTATGGAGGATATAATCGACATCGAGTTGGAAGGGACGGCCCTTTGCTTAATCCTGGCGTTTGTATGCCATGAGCTTCTGGATTGCCTTTGAGATATGCTTTGTGCCATGATGCGCTCGAGGTATTCCACTCAGGGCGGTGAGGAGGGGGAAGGCCAGGTTGGACCACGGGAGGTAGTCATTGACTATCCAGATCTTTGATGGTTCACACCTGCCATACTATACTGGCATCGCATACCCTAGTTGCCAGTTTTCTTTCATTATTGCATACTCTACAGAATCGATCAAGACCTCTGCAACATCATTAAGGTCCAGCTCCTCTTCGAGGTCCATAGCGGGGATACAAACCTTTGGTTTGCTTCGGTCGGTCCCTGGAGTGGTAGGGGAAAGGGATGGGCATTTCAGCAAAGTGCATTTTGTGCCTTTCTAAGATCAACTGCAGAGCACATCCTTGCACTGTAGTGAGGCGGACGCGATATAACTGATTTCCCACAAGTGTGAAAAAACCCTAATATTTGAGCTCCTTGGAACATAAACACGTTCTAAAATAAGAGCATTATATCAGACATTCAGTAGGCAGTCATTGTTTATCATGCACAGAAATGCAATGCATGAACACTATTTTTGCAAGGCATTCATACATGTATCTATATTGGTTGTGGAAAAAAAGAGAAACTCTTGCTACTGTAAATGTAACCAGTAGGTGCATGTGAAAATCATACCATGGAAAACAATTAGTAGTTCCTCCGTAAAGCACAATCTGGGAGTGAAAATTCAAACGGGTAAAGTGAACCTACTTGCCATTTGGCACCACCATGTGAGGACTCTAGTTTGCAGTTGGGGAAACAGATATGAGTTTGCATAATTTGTATGCAGATCAAAATAACGACTGTTAACGACAGTTCATTGAAGAACCAAGGTGCACATGACTGATGTGGATGATATAACTTCAATACTGGAACATTTGTATAGATTGAACTCTTGAAAATTAACTCCTCAAAAAGTGCCTATTTACTTGGAAACGACAATAGTACCGCTGAACTGGCTGGAGTTCTCTCGTGTGCCGTTTACCTTAGTCGCATGTTTCACAGCATCTTCACAACGTCAATGTTTCTTTTTGAGTCAAATGCGAAACTTTGAACATCTTGCATAGCAGACTGTGTTCCGCCAACTTTCAGTCACAGGATCTCTTTCAGTCATTTCAATCACATGGTTTCTTGACCTAGAAACACTGCGCTGATTGGAAAATACACGAGGGTTTGAGTTTCTGTGCTGAACTATTCACTGATACCAAATGTAAAATATTTAAACCAAACATGGATAACAGTAAAATATTAATGGATAGATCAGTGAAATTTTTATAGAAATCCATGCGTTATTTTACCCAATTCAAGTCCTTACAGTGGATAGGTGAGGTCGAATATACACTGACTTCGCGGATCATCTTTAAAGTTGTTTTCTACATTTGCCTGGGTTGGGGGATGTTTGATGGTAGATGAATGGGTATATTATTTCTTCAAATAGATTTTGTTTTAAACTGTCTTTCCTTGATATTTATTAATGCTCATGGTGGTTGAAACTGTGCGTGTTCATCTGCTACTGGGTGTCGCACAAGCTATGTTTTCGATTCTGTTGTCGCGGTCACCATGATCGCGATAAACAAGTGATCTGATTGGTCAATATTTTGCTGAGTGTTGCTTTTGCTGATTGGCTGAAATCTACAGCTGTGTTAACGTTGAACACGAGACAGTGCCCAAGTGTACCAGGGGTATCCAGGATAGAGATACCCCTGGTTTTAGCAAGGATGGTTTCACAGAGGCTGTGCAAACAATTCAATAAAATTGGATTAAAATGAATCTGGAATTCCAGGAATTTAAGATTGCGTTTATCAGACAAAGAATGCAAATTTTGTTGCCAAATTTGATGAACTAAACGATAGGATAGTTCAGGGAAAGCATATAAGTTCTCTAACTCAGAAATGGGAATTAGTCTGATTATTTTGTTATCTGCTGCAAACTAGCAATTAAAAGATTGAGTGGCAGGCACAACAGAGCCTAAATTCCGCCTTCACCAGGACTGTCCAGGCAATCACTATTTAGCTGATATATTGCTGAACATGAGAAATCTAATTCTCTTTCCCTGACCGGACAAGAGGTATATATGTGCACCCGTGTGGTTCCCGGGTGTGAAAAAGAATAGGAGCCAACGTCGTAATATGACTGAAATATAGTTGAAAGTTACGTTAAATCATATTCACTCACTCACTCACTATATATGTGCTTTTCAAGCTAGACCCTTTGTTTTAAGGCAAAGTAATGCCATTTGGTGTGAAGAATGCTCCTGCGGCTTTTCGAAGATAATGAATAATTTCACGGCACAGATTGTCAAATGTATCGCCCAGTCGGATGATGGATAGCTACTCTAGTAACTGCGAAGAATATCCGAGACACAAAAACATGGATTGACCGGCTTACTGAAGCTGGACTAGCTTCTGTCCTGTTCATCAGTGTTTTAAATTGAATACAGGCTAAACAAATAAAGCTAAAAAACTGACCATGTGCAGCAGGGGTCCTGGTGCTCGTATATTTTGACAACCTGATTTATTCTCCTTAACTTAAAAACTATAATTTCTATATGTTTGGTCAAATGGATTTATTTCATAATGAAAATGTCCGATTTCTAAAATATGCCAGGGTAATGCCCTTGACTCCCCCCCCTCCCCCCGCTTTTCCAAGGTGTCCCCTCCCTGAGCCACCCCCGCTGGTTTTCCATTTTGTTTCAACGGTTCCTTATTTTCTTAATGCTGTCTGTGCCTCTTCAGTGTATTCCTGTTGATGCCTATTGTTTTCATGTATGGTAGCATGTCGGCTGTCTTATTTTTAAACACCTAGATTCATTTGTTATTATACACTCCTATAATTAAATAAAAATATTGCTATATTTCTCCTATATTTTTATGGAAAATAACCCCAACCTATTCCTATATTTTGCTGTGTTCACCATGACCAGTTTATGTCGATGTGAATTTCCCAAGTATCCAGGAAGTATTGTGCCAGAGATGCTGTGCATTACGATTATATTTTGCCATAGATTGCAATATACATCACTCAAGTTTTAGAAACTTTTTCATATGATCTAGCAAATGTTAAAAGGTGAAATATTTGACGTATGCAGGACCTTCTGGAATATTACTAGCCAGGGATGGATAATTAACACTATCAAAATGGTCATAGTTTCTCGTGTCGTAAATTCGACGTGAGAGTTAGCCCATGTTACTTTTATGAAGATATACTGGTCCCTATTTGAACTATAGGCAGTTTCCTTCAAATCCAATGATGGTGACATTTACCCATCTCCTCGTCGCTTCTCTATAAGGATTATCCAAGACCAGGGGATCATCAATATAACACAACTTGGCTGGGTGGTGCTTAGTTGATTCGTCGCGATATAGCTGAAATATTGTTGAAAGTCACGTTAAATTCTATTCACTCACTCCTATAAAGTTTGGTGAATGAGAAGGATTCGTCCGCTTCTCAGACTCCAGTGTAATTACGTAGAGGTTATCCTGATATATTCTATCTTTCATAAAACCTGCTTCAAAGTCAAACTGCTGCATACATTATGACGTGTTGCCCGTCATGTCAAACGCGTAAAGGCTAACAGGCCCAGCACCAAGGTCAAGGTCGAGCGTAAATTCACTTAACGTCATTCCGGTACCTATACTAGTGAGGTGGCTTAGCAAAAAGATCGTGACACGCTGGACCAAAGCACCAAACTTGGCACATCCATCACTTGAGGCATACAGAACAATATCAGAAGGGGTGCCCATCACTTTGGATCATGTGACGCCCTCTGGCCCCCAAAAGGGCATTTAACCCTATCTGGCCTGGGCTTTTTGGGACCTGTCGTGGCCTGGGGGGCATTCTCTTATCCCTTGAGCTAGGAGGCTGAAACTTACCACGCTATACCCCTGGGTCAAGCTCTACCAGAAAATGTAAACAAAAATCCAAGATGGCCTCTCTGATAACGTCACAGTGACGTCATTTTTCAAAAATCGCATTTTTGGTCGATTTTTCGGTCAGATTTTCCGCATTTTTTATTTATGCAATTTCTCCGCAAAAACTGCATGATAAATTAGTAAATATTAATGTGATGTGAAATAAAATAGTTTTCGCCCACTTTTCATCGCGGAAAAGCAGAAATTTTGAAGGAATATGACAAAAACATCAATTTTCTGGTACCCCACGTGGCCGCCATCTTGAATTTACCCATGATCCTCTGCTCGGGGGGTTATGCAAATGGGCTCAAAATGACCACAATATGATAAACTATAAAGTCACGGGGTTTCAGCTCTCTGTTTTTTGTCGTTCCGGAGATAGCGCAGAAAGTTTGATAGGGGGGGCATAATGTCCCCCCTCCAGGCCAGGTAGGGTTAAGGGGAAATATTACCAATTAAAAAATAGATAGCTTACCAATATCTTCATTATTTTCATTATCCTTGAGGCTAGGAAGCTAAAACTTGCCACACTATATCTAGGGTTCCAGTGCTACCAGAAAATGTAACAAAATTCAAGATGGTCTCTATGATGATGTCACGGTGACGTCATATTATAAAAATAAGCCATTTTTCTGATTTTCGGATCGATTTTTCAAACTTTTTACTTGTACTATTTTCTTTGCCTAAATTACCTTGCGAGTTAGTAATTAATCATCTGATGTGATATAAGATATTATTGGGTAGTTTTACGTAGAATAATACACCAATTTTGAAGAAAATACTCCAAAAACAAAATTTTCAAGGTACACTACCGTTTTGTCAAATCTGAATTTACCCATGATGCTTTTTTCCGAGAATAAAAAGCCCCTAATTTGATTTGTTATAAAGGCACAAAGTGCTAGCTTTAAAAAATTGCGAGCCCCAAAGAAAAGTTCATTGGGAAAGGGGGGGGGGAGAGGGGGAGCTGGATCTGAATCCACCAATAACAATTGAACACAGGATCCTCCCCTTTCAGTATCATTTTTCTTACAGTGTACATGCACAACCGGCATATAATTAGAGTAATGCACGGGTGCTGAACCATGCACATATATATGTAATGGTCTTGGCACCCAGTGGAATATATTAGATGTAGTTTTAGACACCTCCGCCCCCCCCCCCCCCCACCACCAATCTGCCTCTGAACCTGAAATCGTCCTAATCACTCCCAAACATGTCAGTGGTGATGGATAGAAGTATAGAAGTACACGTGTTATTTTGATGTTGATTTTATGTTCCTGCCCCTCAATGGGCGTTAAATGCACTTTCCAATCCCTCTTCTGTGTCTGTTCACTCTCAGATCCCTTTAGCTATCCTGAAAATGTCTGACATCCTATTGACTAAAAAAAAGATTGCGGGACCCTATTTTCGCCCTTGGTAATCCCACAGCCATTCTGACAAAGGCCCATGAACATTCGACCAAAACTGTGGCCATTCAATATAGACCAGTGGTATAACATGTAAATTGTATGTTGCATGTTCCCGGTCCCCATTGCTTGTTAAATGCCCTTTTGATTCTTTTTGGTTTTAGAGTCCCTTCTCTGACCATATAGCTCTTTTAGCTATCCCGACGTAATTTCACGCAGCCATCTCTCAAACTTGAAAGTAGAAAGATTGAAATTGGAGCGATAAGCAAGAGATGGGAGAAATTGACGACGTCTGGCCACTAAATTCTCGGATGTAGCCTTAGTATCTCAGCCGCGCATTTATTGTAGCGGTTCATGTGGAGATTATGAAATATCCACACGGCCCCTAGCACCGGCTTAAGCGGAATTAGATACGCTAGCTCGGGTGCTGTGATGACAGATCAGCTCAAACAAATAACTCATCGAATGTTAATGGGTGAGCATTGAGAACGTCTGATGGAGTAAACGCTTCAACATGGGGTAAACCTGGTAAATGCAAGAATAACCCAGAAAAACTAACCTGGCCAGCCTTGAGCATGTCCAGCTTTTTTCCCCCATTTTTCGAGATGGAAAGCTGAATCGTCAAGTTTTACATGAAATAAGGGGCGATTGTTTCCTTTTACACAGGCGATTATGTAAATCTAATTGGCTTAGGTGGTTTCAGCCACCTCACTTCCTTCTAAGAGAATTTTTCCCTGGTGATCCAAAATGAATAAACGTTGAGAGCTGTAACTCAGCGCAGTTATAGCTTATGATATTGAAGTTATTTGAGCCTGTAGCATAATACTCGGAGCAGAGCATCATGAGTAAATTGAGAATGGATGATATTAGGGTGTAACTGGAAAGTTCTGTTTTCCTCGTATTCCTTCCATATTAACCCTACCTGGCCTGGGTCCCCCACCAAATATTCTGCGCTATCTCCGGAACGACAAAAACTGGAGAACTGAAACTCCGGGACTTTATCGTTTATCATATTGGGGTCATTTTGAGCCTATTTAGATGACCCCCCGAGCAGAGGATCATGGGCAAATTCAAGATGGCGGCCACGTGGTGTACCAGAAAATTGATGTTTTTGTCATATTTCTTCAAAATTTCTGCTTTTCCGCGATGAAAAGTGGACAAAAACTATTTTATTTCACATCACATTAATATTTACTAATTTATCACGCAGTTTTTGCGGAGAAATTGCATAAATAAAAAAAATCGAAAAATATTACCGAAAAATCGTCAGGAAAATGGCTTATTTTTGGAAAATGTTGTCATCATGGCTGCCATCTTGGATTTTGTGACATTTTCTGGTAGGGCTTGAACCAGTGATACAGTGTGGCAAGTTTCAGCTTCCCAGCCTTAAGGATAATAAAAATAACGAAGCTGTTAGGAGGCTAACTATTCTTTGAATAGCAATATTGCCCCTCAGATGCCCTTTGGGGGACCAGAGGGCATCACAGAGCCCAGGGCAACGGGCACCCCTTCTGATATTGTTCTATATGTCTCAAGTGATGGGTGTGCCAAGTTTGGTGCTTTGGTCCAGCGTGTCACGATCTTCCCAAAATATGGCCCTAAGCCACCTCACTATACATAAATACCTACATAACGCCCATTCACAATATCCCGCGCCTCGTCGATTCTCCAACATTCAACGAAAAACATTTGTAATACAAATGTCAGGGTCTGGTCCGATCTTTCTGTAATTAGTAGCAATGGAAGACCCAATGGTCCATATTCTATTATTGTTTCAGGACTTGATACAATAGAGTTTGTGTGAATTGACACTGTAATTTAAATTTTCGCTTGTGTGATTTAGGTAGTGTATAAAGTTGTAGTTTGATTGGCCTCGCCGTTTGGAAATAAGAGACGGTATTATAGGTCAAAAGTCCACGCTAGTCCAGATTATGCTGAGATGTTACGACATCAATGGATGTACGAAAAATCAAATTCATATACATCCCTCTCATCGTTCTGAAGTAATAACCTCAGCAACGAAGACCCGTGGTCATAAAGATCATGTCCAAAATGCGAGGTCGGCTGATTTTTTTCTGTTCAATTCATCCAACAGAAAATGTTTCCCCAGGGGAGAGAAATCAAGACTTTTGTGTCATCTACCCATTTCATTAAAGATCCTATTAAATGATAAGAATATCATGCCGTCTTGTCCGCATCATTAACAAATGTTGACCACTTCTCTCTTGCAAGAAACTATATAGCTTGTGTTATATATAGATAATTTAAGTTATGCTGCGTGGAGTTTGGTGTTAATATGGTCTTCAATCTTCCACTCTTTTATTTAGCAAGTATTCGCAATTTGAATTTTGCCTTAGCATAGCCTATAACTAATTAGGTCAAGGTGAAATATTGTACATGGAGGTAGAACACTTCAAATCAAGACAGGATGTTCCAACTATATGAAAACTATAGGAAAAATCGGAGCGATATCAATGTCTCCCATTCGAAAATGGAAAGGCCTTCGTTGTTTTGTGAAGATCCGCTCGTAGACACTTGATAATCTCTGATTACAATATTCGACACCGATATATATGTTCTAAAATAAGTGTATACAACTCTCATTTATCAATCTGATTACAAAGTCAGAATTGTATTTTGAATGAGATGGAATGGACAATATGATAAAAGCGGGAAGAATAATAAAATTGTTAGTATATTGTCATCCAGAATAATGCGAGATACGTTAACATTGTCCATACCGGAAGTTGTGTATGACAAACACTGAGTTACCATGTCCACCGGTTGGAACCTGAGCATGACAGCAGTGTGAACTTTGCTGGAGCTTTTTAAAAACGACCATTACCCACAGCACCTCATACAAAGTTGGTAATGATTGATTATTCCTGCGGCTACGTTATGCGATTTTATATATAGTGATATGTTTCTTCTACTATCATAAACACAAAAAGCTGACACTGGCATTTCACTCGGGTGGAATAAATGGCACACTGGTGTCATTCACCTCACTGTCATAGCGGTCCGGTGCAAATGAATGACACAATGGTGGCATCACCTCACTGTCATGCGTGTCCGGCGCAATAAATGGCATAATGGTGGCATCCACCTCACTTTCAAAGCGGTCCGGATTCGAATTCCGTTGTAAATTTCAAATCCTTGTTAGTTTCAGAGCGCACATAGTAAACACTATGCTTTCGATCTTCATTAGCAAATCAGTTAATTTCAGAATGTCTTCTCCAGAGAAAACGACGAGGGTCTTGTCCATTAGATGTGAGTCGGGTTATCGCCTTAGGCATGGCTGTGACAGTTACTGCTGGCCGTTTGAGCGTGTCACTAGCTCCAAGTTGGAGCGCGTCGGAGGTCCAGGTTTTCTGACTATTACCTGCATTTTTATTCAATTGCTTCATATTACTCTGCGATTGCGAATCCACAAGTTCACCGGAGGACCCGGTTTCGTCGTTGTTACTCGTACTGAGAGTAACGGTGTCGTTACACGATTTAGAACCTGAAGCTTTTATACCCTCATCCGATATGTTAATTGGACCAAAGGCCTGCGTCTTTTTACGAGGAACATAGGCAATCCCTCCCCTGAGTGGTGGATTGACCTTGACCTTTAATGCAGTTCTCTCAAGTGGTGATTTAAAAGTAGTGAAATCCGTATTCGATTTTAATACACCTGTTTTCACTCCTTTTGGATACGATTTACCATCTAAACGCGGATTGGCTAGAGTGTGGCTGCTTTTATACTTTTTCACTTCCTTGAGGTCTGGATATTGGGTGGAATAAATGCACACTGGTGTCATTCACCTCACTGTCATAGCGGTCCGGTGCAAATGAATGACAATGGCGGCATTCACCTCACTGTCACACGTGTCCGGCGCAATAAATGACACAGTGGTGGCATCCACCTCACTTTCAAAGCGGTCCGGTTCAAATGATTGACACAATGGTGCAATGAACCATTACTTCAGGTTTCAGATTCTGTTGTCAATTTCCAATCCTTACTAGTTTCAGAGCGCACACAGTAAACAACGTGCTCTCGATGTTCAATTGCAGATCAGTTAATTTCAGAATGTCTTCTCCAGAGAAAACGACGAGGGCCTTGACCATTAGATGTGAGCCGGGATGTCGCCTTGGTCATGGATGCGACAATTACTGGCCGTTTGAGCGTGTCACTAGCTCCAAGTTGGAGCGTGTCGGAGGTCCAGGTTCTCTGACGATTACCTGTATTTTTATTCAATTGTTTCGTATTACTCTGTGAATCCACAAGTTCACCGGAGGACCCGGTTTCGTCGTTGCTACTCGTACTGAGAGTAACGGTGTCGTTACACGATTTAGAACCTGAAGCTTTTATACCCTCATCCGATATGTTAATTGGACCAACGGCCTGCGCTTTTTTACGAGGAACATGGGCAATCCCTCCCCTGAGTGGTGGATTGACCTTGACCTTTAATGCAGTTGTCTCAATTGGTGACTTAAAACTGGTGAAATCCGTATTCTTTTTTAATACACCTGTATTCACTCTTTTAGGATACGATTTACCACCTAAGCGCGGATTGTGGCTGCCTTTATACTTTTTCACTCCGTTGAGGTCTGGATTGTGGTCATATCTATTATTATTGTTGGGGAATGTTCTCGCCACTTCTGTCCTGGGTAGTAAACTTCTGTTATCCAAAACATTTATATGGGTCGTTTCGCTGTGAACTTTAGTGTACAGAGGACGCTGATGTTCGTTGTCCATTGATCCTTCCAAATCGGTAATGCTTTCGATAGAGGCCTTATAATTCGTACCATTTCCCTGAACAGATCGATGCCGGTATTCGTTTGTGTAAACATGCCTAGACTGTTGTTTCTTTTCCTCTGGCACATTTGTGTCGTTGCCGTAGAAACCGGCTGTGGTGTACAACAAATCCGTCTCCATTCTTCGATGGAAGAGTGCCGGCGATATGTCCGATGTTGAGCGAGTGTGCATGCTCAGATCGATGTGTCGTCCTTCCGATTTGAATAGAGATAGTCCATCCTCTTCTTCACTGCTATTCACGCCATCGTCATCGATATCTGCAATATCTAGGTGATCAATAAATACGATATTATCATCGTCAGACGTGAACTGCGGTTTACGCTGTGAATTAAACATTGCTGACTTGGGCCGCACTCTGTCGATCGAATCCTTCTGATAATTCACAATTTTACCCGGAGGTACTGGGATGTGCGTCATATTGCTACGATTTCTCAGTTCTCCGGTGTTCATTCGGAGAGACCTATTATCCTCAATGTGACCTCTGTCCATGTGTTTTTGATTTAAAGTGGAAAGAATATGCATTTTGCATAACTCTCTCCTATTGAACTCCTTTTTGGCGACTGAACGAGCTTTGGCGACAGTTGGAATTTTGCTGTCACTCGTAATGTTTTGGGAAGCGACAACAACGTCCCTCTCTGTCATGTTGTGACGATTGTCTTCGTCACCTGGTATTTGGTCAACAGGACTTTGAGATAGCTCATCCGACAACTGAGTTTTCTTGTCCAGCTTCGGTTGGCGACGCAAGTTTTTGCTCTTCTTGCCAAACCAGTCCGTCCCTACAGAACGATTGTCTGTACGGTTTGATTTCACATTCCCTCTTGTGTATTTGTTGGAGTGTTTTTCCGTCGTTTCCCTACCGCGAAATATATCATGGTTATCCAAGGCATTGGCATGGGTTGTTCCATCATTCAGCTTAGTGTGCGACGATCCCCGGTGTGTGATGTCAACTGATCCGTCCGAATCTTTCGGCAAGTCGTGCGTGATAATAGTGAACGTTTTTTCTCGTGCCTGTTGCATCCCATTGCTATCTGTAATTTTGGGATCAAATTCAGGTTTACTTCCGGAATTGCTAGTTACCTGTACTGTCTCCATCACCCAAGCTAAGTATTAGCCGAATTCTGGGGAAGATAGTTCGTTTGTTCGTGTCCTTGTGCATTCCTTGAATTAATGGTAACATATGACGACCTGTAGTTGGATCGCCACCGGCCGCTTGGAATAAAGGTTAATCATCTCGTCGACCAATATTAAATCATATACATACGTATGGCGTGATGGGCAGAGGTATATTTAGAACAGACATCAATTAGCCATCCTTTCTGGATGTCTGTCTACACTGACACATCCCTCGTCCGTGAAAATTTGTATAGTGGCACATCAGTCTCGTTTACTTCCTTGTTGCAATTCCCATACACCGTATGATCTGCCGATTGGTCACATTTCCACAAAGAGTACCTACAGCTGACTGATAACAGCGGTACATAGAGAGCCATGTTTACCCAGATGAATCATCCGTTTAAGCCGTCCATCCGATTTCAGATCGATTGCCAGGATTCCACGGCTCTCAGATAAACACTTGTCAAATGTAACCAATGACAACCAGGCAGTAAACCTGATAATATTCTGAAATAGATCTTTGTGTCCACATGTAGGCTGAACTCGGGTCAGAACCAATAGTCGACCGATGGCATTCTGTTTTCACGAGTATTTGTATTTGTCAATGGTGGTTACCTGAAAGAGAAACTTTATGGATTCATATGGAATAGTGCTAATCCGGATTAGCAAGAGCCAGAAAATACTATGCTCTATATGAATAGCATTACCCTGAAAAATCAGTGGATAATAAGCTTCGGACCTTTGTCAGGTAATACATCGGAGGCTCGAAGTATGATTACACCATGTGACGGCGGGTAGAATTATGGCTTCTCGGCCTTCCTGTGACACTTGATGCAACCGTTTTATTGAGGACCAATTCCCCCCATATAGAAACGTAAACGTAGTGTTTCTAAATATAACGGGCTGGTATCAATGGTTCCATATAGAACCAAGTTTGGTCAGATTAGAACCAATTTTAGTCGAATTGGAAACATTTTGGTTCGATATTCAGTCGACCATTAACTTCGTGTCTATCGGTTGAAAGACATTCGATATTGTGAGTTTGAAGGCAATCGAAATAACCGAAATCAATTGAAATTTCGAGTTAATGGTTCAAAGGATGTACATTTTACATGTACAGTCGGATAAAAATTCCTTTGTGACGGCTAAAAATCTTTTTTTTTCTTTTTAAAAAGCAAAAACCTAAAAAAAGTAATCTGAAAATGAGCTGATGAAGGTTCAGACTCAGGAATTTCTGGACTATGCAATAGCATAATAATGGATTGATGGTTGATCGCCCCTTGGGATTGCCGGGGTTGACCTGGGATACTGTCGTCGTTCACACCACAGGTCATGGTCAGAATAGGCCTCCTCAGACAGCTTGTGGTAAGAGGCGACTAACTGGGGCATTCGTGGGGTTCCCGGGTGTGAAAAGGTATAAGACGGTTCCCGGGTGTAAAACAAGAATAGGACCCTTCCCCTTGGGGTTTCCGGCAGTGAAAAGGAATAGGATCCATTGTCGTGATATGACTGAAATAATAGTTGAAAGCGACGTGAAATCATATCCACTTTCTCAATCTTGATGCTTGATCAGAAGTCATCCCTGGTCTGTAAACAAATGTATTTTGATACATTTAAGACAAACAAATAACAAAAAATATGATATCTCAAACCAAAGCCAATCTAGGTTCTTTCAAATAATTAAACTTCCCAATATATGCCATGCTAATATAATTTTGGTTTTCCCAAAAAATTGATTTGATTCCGTTAGCAGTTACTTGCCACAGAGAAACTGAGCGGAAATCTAGGAAGGGGGCCGATTCTACTGTCTGCCACCGGAGATCCCCGAGGAGTTGCGAATGAGAAAAACGGTCAACTGAATATTCAATGATGCTGAGAAGACAAGATAATGCTGCAATCGTCAAATCCGTATCACTGAACAGTATTTTCTTATTTCAATTAATTTTCCATTCACTTTCTTTGACTGTACACCATGAATGTTTTGTTCAATATTGATTACCGGTTACCGCGCGAAATTGGACGCAAGTCATAGAAAGTATCGCCAAAGATCTTTGAGAAACTTTGAGTGAAGGCACTTTAGACTAGGTGATATTTCAGGGGAAAAAGCTAAGAAAGAAGCAAGAAAGAAACAAGAAATTGATACTTGCAATATAATTAAGGGGCGTTGAATAAAAATAACGGACATAACAAAAAAGAACACAATTGACCAGCCCAGTCCGACGTGTAATGAAAAAAAAAGTCTTTCAAGTGCACGTGGTAGAACTCCATTGTTTTATCTGTTACCTAGGTCTACCTTGCAAGATTTTTCTCACAATAACTTGACAAAGACATTGTTTTGTCTCGGATGGTTTTGCAGACAAAATGTATATCCAATTATACACTAGCGCCACCCCACTCCAGGCGACACCCCTGCAAAGCACCTGTTCTCCGCGACATCAACGTCCACTTGTGCTGTTGCTTTTGGTTCAGAGTATGACTTGCCACCATCTCTGGATGATGCTCGAAACACGTCTAGAATAGATCCACTGTGAGCTGTTTGGATGTTGAGTTCGAGCTAATGCTGAAGCCCTTCATTGGTCAGTAGATAGGGGTCGTTTGAATGCCATGTGTTTTACATCTCCAATTGAACACCCGCGATCAAAGCGAGACTGAGATACACTATACTCTAGATAACTATACTTGTAAATTCATTTGGATAGAAAAAATAATATGATCAGGATTTTATCATCGAAAACTTGATCGCTTCTGTCTTGCAATAAACCTGCCTAGCGTCAAAGTATTTCGATAAATAATAGAGGACTGGAAATACGGAATGATGAATCTGGCACCTATACATGGTCAGCATCATTAGTTGGCGCCAATCCAGCATTGTCACATGATCACCCTTCACCCTTCATTGGTGTTGGCCGACACCATTATTTGGTGAGTCCTCCATTTGTTGACAATCCAACATCGAAAAAAGCCAAGACCATTATCGTCATCCTGTTAGGATCCTGTTAGATCTGTTAGGATCGATACATTGGCTTGGTTAGTTACCCATAGCAGTTCTGGATGTAAATAAATAATAAACCCTCTGCGAGGATTTAGGATTTACCTGAATTTGTGAAGATGCGTTTTCGTATGATATTGTCATTAGAAACTATACATGCACACATCCAACTATATCTATGACCATATCAAATGACACCGAAGAACCTTCGCCATCACCACATTTTAAGCAGCCTGCGACTGGAAATCGTTATGCACTACTAATTTCAATTTGAGTCATGAGACATTTGTTTGGAGAATGCGGCATAAATAATGTTGACTCGGTTGCCGTAGCATGAAGTTTCCAAAACCTAGCGAGCAGGGAATATTACCTGCAACGAACGATGCTATTCGCCTGTATGATCCCCAGCATCGACTCCGCTCCACAGGAATCGAAATGTATAGAGATGATTCAAAGCCAAGAGATGGAAATTATGAGCGTGAGGTGTGTCAGAGGGATATGGTCGCTCTGACCTCGCATTCATTGCACAGACATGAACGACCATGATCTGCATGGTCAACCGCGCATATTGACCATGACAAATGTGGTCAGAGCGACCACATAAGAGATGGTTCAGTCATGCATAACATGAATCGTCACATGTGTACCAGGTATCGTTTTGACAGAGCGACCATTGTTCTTCTGACAATGTAAGCTAAGCAGAAAATGTTAGTAGAACGCAAGTTATGATGCAGAATACAAGCGTGTAGTCCGTCATTCAATATTTAGCCGTCGTCCAATAACATTAGCACCAAATTAAAAGGATAAATCATAGTATACATAAAATTAGGCTAATTTCCTGCAAGACAGAAGCGGTCAACAGTTTTCAATGATGCCAGCAAGACATTATGATGTTCCAAAAATATCAAAACTGTATCGCTAATCTGTATTCTTAATTCATGATAGACGGTCTAAAGTCGTTATCTAGAGTATGATGTATCTCAGTCACGCTTTGGTTGTGACTGTTCATATAAACACTATGAGGATCTTGAAATACATAGGTTCATACGGCCCCTAGCCCCGGGTTTAACGGAATTAAACACAAGTTACGAAACGTACCGCCATAGGTCTTGCACGCTATACGCTCGTATTTTGCTATCAGCATGCGATAATGTATCGCCAAATTTAAGAAACTTCGAGTGGAGGCGCTTGATGATATAGCCCTGTTTTACAAGTTTCTGCAATAATGTTTTGTGACGTTGATTAAAATTGTCACATTTAACACAGGATCTAGCAAATGCTACTAGGCGAGATATGTATACGCCATATGAATACCGGTATGTAACGCACGACTCAATGTTACAGACGATCAATAACAAATATTGAAGAAAACAATGATAAATGAAAAATACTTGTGTGTATGTTCACAAAAGAATTAAAACAAACAGGTTGTGAAACCGAGACGCGAATAGTGTTAATTGAAACCAGAGCATAAAGTAGTTCCAATGAGGCATTTGCACTTTAATTCAAGTTAATCCCTCGACAATGCTCTCTGGTCTCTGGCAGCGGCCGGTGCACCGACACGTGGCTGGTCGCTTGAGCTTCGGTTCGTCAATCGGGGCGCTTCGCTATCTCTTTAACCCAGAATATAACTTTAAGCGATGAATTGTGGTATTTTGTCTACCTGAAGTTGCCAAGATTATCATTAATGTAAGCTTATTGGTCCTTTCTAGGAGTACAGGAATATTTGATCCATATTATAATATTTTCACCAGTTATCAATAGCTGAAAAACCCGCTCCATAAACATAGGGGAGGCATCATGAGAATGAACCGGAGCTCACACGGTGGCCCACGTGCTGTGCACCTGTCGCCGCCAACGGGTCAAAGCATCATTGCCCAAGGATTAATGAGAAAAGGGCGGATTGAACAAACAAAGGCGACAGTTAATACCACAGTTTACTGTTAATACATATTGGCGTCGATACTGCGCTAAACGTTTGTGCTGTTTTTTGTCCCCCGTCGCAATGCGGCCGGGGACTTTAAAATGGTTCTTGATTCTATGTGTCCGTGCATGTCCGTGCATGTCTGTTCGAATGATTACTTCCTAACGCTTTGTTGGATTCTTCCGAAATTCGGCATACGGATTCCTTGCGACAAGACACCAGTCAGTATCGCGTTTCAGCAACATCTGCCTGAAGGTGGCGCCACTGGGTCAAAATGGTTCTTGCTTCTATGTGTCCGTGCATGTCCGTGGATGTCCGTGGATGTCTGTTCGAATGATTACTTCCTAACGCTTTGTTGGATTCTTCCGAAATTTGGCATACGCATTCCTTGCGACAAGACGCCATTCGGTATCGCATTTCAGCAACATCTGCCTGAAGGTGGCGCCACTGGGTCAAAATGGTTCTTGCTTCTATGTGTCCGTGCATGTCCGTGCATGTCTGTTCGAATGATTACTTCCTAACGCTTTGTTGGATTCTTCCGAAATTCGGCATACGCATTCCTTGCGACAAGACGACAGTCGGTATCGCATTTCAGCAACATCTGCCTGAAGGTGGCGCCACTGGGTCAAAATGAATCTTGCTTCTTTGTGTCCGTGGATATCCGTTACAAGCGATAACTTCCAAACGCTTCCTTGGATTCTTTCGAAATTTGGCATACGCATTCCTTATGAGAAGACGCGGTTGCGTACTGGATTTCAGTAACATTTGCCTGAAGGTGGCGCCACTGAGTTTCGCTTCCTCATGCCCGTTCCAGTAAAAATGTGTCTTGCTCTCTTTGTGTCTGTGTCTGTTCAAATCCTTCACAGGCGATAACTTCCAAAAGATTTGTCGGATTCCTTCGAAATTTAGCATATGCACTCCTTGTGACCAGACATGGGTTGGTATTGCGTTTCAGCAAGATCCACCTGAAGGTGGCGCCACTGGGTCTTGTTCCAATCTCCTGTTCATGTCCGTGGTTTCCATTCAAATTCTTTCAAATTCTTCACAAGTGATAATTTCCAAATGCTTTGTCTAATAATTAGGCATCCCTAAATGCGTTTGTCATTTGTTCTTCTTTCTTCCACTTCTCGCTGTTTTGAATTTCATGTCGCTTTAAATGAAGGACACCATTTTCTTAAATTTGCTGTCCAGTCCTTCTATTCCAGATCATATGATTTACACTAAAGCTTTTGCAGGAACCATATTTTTTTTTCAGAAGTATAATATGAAATAACTGGCGGGGGAATCCCCGCAGTACCGAACCTGTGTTAATTTTGAATTTTGTACCGAACCCCTGTTTTTTAAAAAATTCGTGTCATCTTAAATGAAGGACAACTTCAATTTTGCTATCAAATAATTGTATCTCACATCATATGATTTACCCTAAAGCTTCTGCAGGAACCATTTGTGTCCACAGTGTAACTTACTATATTAATTACAACTGAGTTTGGGTGCACACTGTGCATGTGATCAATTTCCTGAATTGAATTGAATTCCACCTTGTGGTTTTTCGGACTGTGATAGATGATGGCATGCAGTTGTCAGTGTGGTTGTTTCATGTGCAGGGAGCTTTCTATGGCTTTCATGTCAGCACACCTACCACTACCCTCAAGAAGAGCATGTCCCCATCCCCAGGGCGCCGAGCCGCACCCTCTGTCTCCCAAACTAGCCCTCGCCCGACCCTCATATATTGTGTTTGAGCATAATCTCCAATATATCTTGGCAGAAGCTGAAATTTGTGTGTTGTCTGCAATATTGGGATAATTGCAACCCCAAAAGGTTTCAATTTATCAGGCACAGCCCCATGTTTTTGTATTTGGTAAATGGATCCCTTGTCTACATGTATATATTTTTGCTTGGAATTGTTTTTCTTGCCAATCCGCTTCTGGG
This sequence comes from Hanleya hanleyi, assembly GCA_036873755.1. Classification (NCBI taxonomy): domain Eukaryota; kingdom Metazoa; phylum Mollusca; class Polyplacophora; order Lepidopleurida; family Hanleyidae; genus Hanleya; species Hanleya hanleyi. Next base: position 354 of record JAVTVY010001968.1, on the reverse strand, counting down.
TGGCGCCACCTTGGGCCAAGTTAAATTGCATCTCCAGACAATAACTTTTGAAAACCTTAAGGATTCTTTCCAAATTTGGTGTGGTGGTACCTTGTCTCAAGATCTGGCTTGAGAATGTTTTTCATGTTGATAGGGGGACTACCTGAAAGCTAAGTTAAGTGTTTCCAGACAATAACTTTTGAAAACCTGAACCGATTCATTCCAAATTTGGTGTGTAGGTACCTCGCCTCAATTTCTCGTTTGGCATTGTTTTTTATGCCGATCCACATATAGGTGGTGCCACCTGGGGGTAAATTTGAAATTATATTTCCAGACAATAGCTTTTTAATACTTGAATGAATTCTTTCCAAGTTT